>DWHU01001750.1:0-11510 GCA_018247975.1 Parides photinus
ACATTGAGCCTCTACGCTGTCGGCCAGACATTCGGCCTTCTCTTCATCCAGCAGTGCTGGCAGAGAATTATCGGGGCCCGCCTTATATCCTAACTTATCCCTACTTAGCTTGAGCTTCTGACGGAAAACTTCGCAAGGAAACCGACACGTAACTTTCAACAGGATTTGTGAATATGTGACACCTATCATCTACCTGATCGGTGATGACGACTGCCGTCCCACATTACTAAACTACTGCAAGGAGTAAGAAAAGTAATAAATAGCAACAAAACACCGTAGCGAATTAGAATGAAAATAAAGAAGAGTAGGTAGAAAAAAAAAAAAAAGGAAGTACAATTAGTAAACAGGAAAAATAGTGATATAAGGATAAGATAAATAGACAAGCAAACAAAATGTGATATTAGTATAAGAATTTAAACGTAAAATACATTAAAGAAATTGTAAAAAATATGTGACATCCGCCACGCACTTGGCTGATTAATGGCCACAACTCTTTGATTGGGAGAGAAGACTCGTCTTACTGGGAACTTTAATTAGGCTGTTTATTATTATTTATTATAAACGCTTAGAAAGATTTCATACACTCATCACAGTCGCCGAAGAAAAGCGCTTTTCTTCAGGATATATTTCGGAGAGTGTGCGATGGAATTAAATTATATGATTCCACCATCTTTTTTCTACATGTATTCATAGTTGACATCTTCAGTCAGAGATCAAAGAGACTCAGTAATCAATCACTCTTTCTGTTAATTTATTACAACATCTCATCCTATCTCCAGCCAACGTTGTAGACTGTAGATTCGAGTGTGTTTGTTCAGTCCATTACATTTGAGTTCAGCCCCGTGGTCTCTTTCCATCCACTTTAACAGTTATCACCAGTTTTTCAAGATTATCTTCGTCTTTCCTGGCAATGTGTCCGAAGTACTCTAGGATTTGCTTGAGGCAGACGGCAATGCATAGTTTTTATTTCGATCTTGAATTATATAGATGCCGTGGTCTAAAATTGGTCTCCAACACTTGATTTTAGGATTCACGTAGCAGTATTTATATTTATGTATCGCCCGATGTAATAGGTCAGTATACGACTAGTAAATATTAAAGAGTTTTCAGTTGAAAATACTTTCTAAACACATGATGTTTAGGTTAATAAGTTCAAACAAAACAACACTGTGTTTCGTTTAAGACACAATATTGTCTGGTTGTCGTTTCTACATTGCTCTAAAAACTGGAATATCTACACGAGTCAACAGACGGCGATGTGGTGCTTAGATGGATTTCAGTATTTATGACCTTCCATCATTCATGTCGCTATCACTAACATTAATTTTTCCGCGATTAGATAGCGAGTTATCAATTTACCAATGCGTTTTAATTAGTACGATGGTATAACCAATGGAAAGTGATAACGTAACGGCAACAATTAATATGCCGTGACTGTTGTCTACCAGCTCGTGGTGGTGACATACATTTCGCTTCACACAATTCACCCGTACACACACAAAGCGATCGTATGAATTAGATAATCGATACAAATTTTTAATCGCTTACAGCATATGTTCGTGACAGTATCGCATACGGATTCTGTTCTGCTAATACAGTTGTGTACCGCCGCTTATGTCACTTTGGTGATGCCACGGCGAAGATTGATGACGTAGCGATGATATTTAAAAGTAAGAAAGAAGTAAATTGTAACAAAACTGCCTCTACGTCTTATTATCATAATTATTTTGACCATTCCCCTACATTAGCTCTCTTACATAATCCATCCATCGCTTCTTTTTTCATCGGTCTTTCTCTTCCTCTCCAACCAAACATATTCATATCTAAAACTTTCTTAGCTATGTATGTAGAAAGACGTAAATAAATAAATAGAAGAAACCATTCCTGTTGTTCTATCATATTGCGAAGAGTATAACTTATTTATTTATTTAAAACTTTATTGCACACAATTAAACAAAACATTATAAAAAACAAGATTAAAAAGAGGCAAAAGGCGTACATAATGCCACAAGGCATTCTCCTCTAGTCAACCTTTTGAGCCATAAAAGATAGAAATAATACTGGAAACATATAGTGAGTGCGAAAGAAAATCGTTTTATAAATTTGAAAAATAACTCTAAAAATTTACAGTAAAATCATGATTTGTATATAAAAACTCTTGTTTCATCTTTGCGGTGTTTATTTTGCATGTTACTGATGTTCGAGTCGTTGCTTCGCGTTATAAATAAAGTATTATTGTGCATAGTAAAAACAAATATGGCCAACCTTCGCGGCTCGGAAGTACTTCCGGCAAAAACTGAACAGTTTACTGCTTGTTTGTTAAATGACGGAGACGAGGAACAGGAAATCAATTGTTTTCTATTTATTACACTCCAATGAGCGCCGAGTGCGACGGAGTGGTCGATTTTACTTAAGCATCTTCCGCTTCTTCTCTTTAAAATGAGGCACAGGTTGCACGGAATTTTTGCATATAATTTATAGATAACACGATTATGATATATGAAGATTTGAAGAAGGTATGTAACGGAGTGAGCTAACAATTTATTTAAATTAAACATACGGAATTTAATAGTACGCGGAGCTGACTGCCAACCTTCATTAGTTGGAGAGGCACATTAAGAAGAAATATAGATGATTTAAATTCCTGCCCAAGATCTCCAACGTCACAACAGTCTTTCCATGAGTTTTCATATTTATTTATTAAGTTGCATCAACAAAGTAACATTGAGTATTGCTTGAGGTATACAAACAAATAGTGGAGTATTTATAAATGCTACTTATACAATTAAAGATACAAACGACAATGCTTTATTATAAAACGCTAAATAATTACAGGGTACAGCAAAGGAAAGTATACAAATAAAACAGTTACTAGGGTTTGTCTAAAAGAAAATCAAAACAAAACAAAATTAACTACAACAACAAATAAAAAACCGATTCATTCATATGCCGAAGGTCCACGTACGCATTCGCCACTCACCTACCTGCTCACCACAAAGTTAAAACGGAAATAAGAGAAATATTAAAAAAAAACCTAGAAATAAAGTATAGTTAACAGACAGGGTAGATTAATGTTACTGATTAAACTTTCGATATAGTTTGAGTAAATATGTACTAATTATGTACAACCCTCAATTACCTCAACCCTTAATAACATTGAATTAAACATAGATTAGTAAATATTATTAAGAACAATTTTTTACATATTATATTCACGTTATAATATTGAATTTTATTGCAAATTCGTATCCTGTAAATTAAAGTACTTTTAATTTTACACTAAGGGTTTTTGCTATTTCAATTTGCCAGGCGCCTAATAAAACTCATTAGTACATTATGTGTTTTATGCACTGTCCATTATAAATGCTAGAAGTGAGGTATACAAATTCGACACACTGATAGTAAAGATTCATTTTATTATTTTCACAATCGTTAATAGTGTTTTTATCTACTTTTTAGATGGCATTTCAATTAAAATATATGCAATAATCATTACAAAAAGATTTATAAATTTTTACAATTTCCTCAACGTTTAGTAATGATAGGAACTTGACCTGTTTGTTGTGGACACTTGATCTTGAGACAACCATCGACTAAAGGCCATCTTACACCTTGAATGTAAGGAGCCCTTCATTAGGACAGCATATCACAAGTAGGTGACGTTAAAAGAATATGATTAAAGCAGGAAAAACTATAATAATAATGATTGTGCAAGGCGATGGCGTGTTTAAGCAGGAATTGAATGGTTGAAAAGTAAATTGAATTACTACGACGATGAACGGCTAAGGTTCGAACCATCTACTAAATTTTAGTGTCCACATTTGTGTGTACATCTCGGCAAATTATGTGCCATTAAATCATCTTCTCCTTAATTGTAATGGAAGTAACAGAATCTTAAGACGATGCATTAAAAACATTGGGGTGTGTTTAAATAATATTATAATTCGTAAAAATGTTTGATTACTTTGAGAACATTTATCATCAAAAAAAAAATGTCTTCTCTTCACCACTTTAATTTCCGTGCATTTGTTTAAGATGTGATTTTACTAATCGTATTCCTAAGTACAAAACGGCGGTGTACGCGACTACAGAAATGCTCTTAATAATATTGAATTGCGATAAAACTCTGCTGCAGAAGTTACCGTGGATGTTGGATCGGAACTCTACGGGGCTGACGTCGTCGAACGACTGCGCCTGGGGTCGCAGCCAGCTGGAGAGACGGAGGAAAGCAGAGTGGCCGGCCTCGAGAGCCCCCGTTACATCCCCGTCCCGGTAGATATCCAAAGCTCCCCATTCGACTTGTCCAGGGTTTTGTTTTTTTGTCCAACTCCTCAAGGCGATGTAGTCACCACATTTCGGCACGAAGAAGTCTTCCACGTCGCTCTCTTTGTAGCTCACTGGGTTGGCGGCATACTCGCCAAATAACCTCACCAGTTGCTCGATGACTTCTTGCCTGGAATCGAACTTATCTTCGTCGTGTTGCTTCGCCAAATAACCAACCAGATAGGAGTACCGCGTTTTGCTTCCGGTTCCGGACATCGAAGGACGTTCCATCGCCCAGACGATGGGCCCACGGATGCTCAATATCTCGCCGCTGAAACCTTCCGTCCGCCAGAAGTCAGTCTCATATTGTATTGTGAACTTTTTGACTTGACCGGGCAGCATGTATTTCGCGACCTCTGCATTCCTTTCCGACAACAAAACCGGCTCGACGTGGATCTTGTGAAGTTGATCAGGCCTCAACGCCATAGCTAAAAGACGGCACACGTAATTATTTTCTCCTTTCATCGTTTCCAGGATAACCTGTTCATCGGAATGAGTCCGGATTTCTTTGATGGATTTCGCTTGCAGCGTGATGTCGGCAACGCTTTCCTGCAGCTTGTGCGCGAGTCGCTTTCGGCAGTAACCCATGAGTTTTTCTCTAAACCTGGTGTTGCTCCCGTCTACGTAATCCCTGCATCCGTTGTTCCTGTAACATTGATGAAGATAGAACAGTACGGAGACCGAGCTCGGAGGAACGCCGCAGACTAATCTGACCAAGGTTCTCATAATTTCTCTCGAGGTGGAGAAGAGCAGCGCTCCGCAAATATGGTTCTCCATGGTGGTACGATCGTAGTACAAAAGTTTCTGACGCTCATACTCAAAATTTCCTTGGCTAGTGCGAAATAAGTGTCTCATGCTCTCGTCTATGAGTCGTTGGTACTGGTTGAGCTCGAACTTCTCTAACACGTTTAAGTAGTCGAAGTCGTGGAAATTGTTGGTGCATTGTACGGTGCTGCCGTTGGTGTACTCGAACAGTTTGTTGAGGGATCTGGGGATCTCGGACGGGCAGAGAATGGCGTTAGGTATCGTTATATTAAACTCTTTGGCGTACATCAGCAGGAATCGTCGCGAGTAGTTCTCGAGAGTCAAAATCGTAGTGCCTTCGTTTTCCTTATCTTTGCTCTGCATGTCGTCGTCGAAGAAGGTGACCATGTCGATCTTCGAAACGCCCTTCGCCGGCGCGTTCGCCAGGTCTATGACGACGATGTCCATGGTGTCGCCGAACTTCCTCTTCAGCTTGTGGGCCGTTACAATGCCGGGCAGGCTGCAGCCCAGTACGATGACGTCCGCCTGTATGTCGTTGCACTGCTCATCCTCAATGTCATACTTCTTGACCATATATACTCGCAGTTAAATTTATATAAATATCGATAAAATTGTATAAAACAACGTCAGGGAGACATTTCTTAATAATGGCAGATATGTCACTGTGTCACATCAAAACGTTTTATTCGTATGTCGTGAAAACCATGAACAGTCGCGGTGAGATATAATTGTTTATGAAATATTTCCTTTAAAGAGAGTCAACAATTTTTCCTATGTCTCAGCAATGGGAACTTATTAGGAATACATATCCCATATTATCTTCATTAGACAACTCATAAATAGATGATAAGGTCTTCTCGTATTTGAAAATCTATGTTGGAAAAAGGGGTAAAGTTATATAAATAGAAACAGAACACGAATATTTAGAAGAAATATTTTTGAATATCTTTAACTGTTAAATCCTTTTGATCTTTCTTGACTACTTGTAACCCTGATAGCAAATTAATGTCGTTTTGCATTAAATCCGTACTTTGCTAAGGGTTGATTTTACCTATCAATGTAGACAGATAATATTTTAAGAAGCCCAGCTACTGTTACTTATAAAAACTTGAGAACATAGTAAAAATTTAGGTGCATATAGTCAACTAGAAACAGCTAAATAGTGAAAGTGGTTTATGAGAAAAAAGTCTGTGAAACTCTGCTTTAGATGCTGCTTCTTAAGGCATTTAAAGCATTTCCTATTTTTTTATATTCTGTCTTCCTTCTGATTAATTCCATATATGAAGTGTAAGCTATCGCTTGCAGCATTTCCTGATCCTTCTGAAACCTTCGTGACGAAAGCATACTCCTATCTTAAGATTTAGTGGTCTACTGCGTCTTTCCTCATTAAACAGTGTTTGCTTAACATCTCATACAGTTACGTTTCCTATAAAAATACGGGTAATGTATTTATTTATTTATTTCTCACTAATTAAGGTTTTTTATGGAATGCATTAAACTTATACGGTTTCTTGGTGATTTACTGTCCGCTTGGTGGATATTGCATCAAGTCAGTATTGCCTAAACCTTGCTGTTTACGGCAGTCGGCACACTGTGAACTGAGTGTCGTAATTGTGAATACTTAGCGGTATACTTTTAGATTTCTCCTAAGGTAAAGAGGTTAGAAGGCCGTGCGTCATTTAGCAATGCGTTAATTAAATAAAACAATTTATCCTCCTCCGAAATTAACGGAATAGATTTTGAGTGGGTGCTATCTATAAAAGACGTCATACATCTTCTAAGAAATCTGTACAAAAACAAAATCGAGGATAAAATTTAGTACTTAGTTAAAGAGACTCTTTTACAGGAATAAACACGTGAATGGAATGCTTCTTTAATTACTTAAATACCCGTTACATTATAGTTCTCATGATACGACTCACTATAACATTGAGGCACTTGTTGGGATATTTATACAACACCATATTGTACAACACGTCTTCAATCTAGTCCTCTATGGATATACTGAATCAGAGATTCCCTGACTTTTATTCTCTTGATCATTTTCAATATTTAGCTGGTTGTGGACCTCCAGCAGCTACGTTTTACTATATTCCAAAAAATTCGACAAAAAATGCGAAGATCAGTCGATGAGTTTCTTAAAATATTATCTGCTTTCATTGATAGATGAAGTCAAGCCGACATTTTAGTTGTTCACTATCGAAATTCGATATATTTTTGAAGACACCCGCACAACACATTACTTCAGCTATAACCTGTGGTAAACTTGAATTATCCTATTAATTTAAGAAGCTTGTCATTAGTAGCATAGGTATACTTTGGGAAAGACTTTATATTATATCTTATCTCATCCGGATCATGAAAAACGTTTGGCGTGGTATGGGCATGTGATGCGGAGGAATGATAATCATGTTACGAGGAGATTGTTTGATCGGAATGTAGAGGGATTTAAGGGGAGAGGAAGACCGATGTGTGTATGTGTGAGAAGGGTGTGAATGTGGACCAGACATATGATAGAGATGAATGGAAGAAGAGGACATACTGCGCCGACCACAAGTAATTGGGATAAGGGCAGGCGAATGATGATGATCTCATCTGGATCATAACTAGCGCCATGTTATGGAAGGGCATTTACCATCAAATAAACATTATGCTTTCATCATTGTTTTATTGAAGAAATATATAGATTTTGTTTTAGTGTACAAGCTTTCTTTTCGTAAATGGTCAATCAGACTCCTGCGGACTGACTTCGTGCAGTAATGAGAGAGTAGCAGTTCGAGGAAATTGCGTGTTCACGCCGCTGTTCCTCTCATCCAATTTGCCACGGTCAAGTCTTCTTATGTCGTTGGTAACAGGGATAATGTTGGACAAGAGGCGGACAACTAAATTACAATAATCAGAGTACACTCGTACGTGAATCATTTGGTACGCGCGCCGTCGACGTAATGGCGACGTCAGCGGCACGCCCCTGACGGCCGGCACAAGGTCATCGGCACTTGATGACGGTATATCTCGTCTCATTCATTCTCATCTATACAGGGTGATTGTTAATAGGTGAAAAAGCTTTAAAGAAGTGTACCACTATAATTATGATTGAGATTTATAAGCAATCATACGAAGTATATAAGATAAAACATGCTAATAATGAGGTAAGAGAGAGGTTTGTTGTATGGTTGCCAAACATGGACATATACGAATAAAATTATACAAAGAATTAAATGCAGTCAAACAGCAATGGAAAGGAGCATGTTGAAAATTAGAAGAATCCATAAAATAACGAATGAATACATCCGTCAAAAAACACAGCTAATAGATGCCCTCAGTCATGCACTCTCACTTAAGTGGAAATGGGCAGGACACATCTCAAGATGCTTAGACAAAAGATGGACTATTGAAGCCACACGATGGAAAGGACCAGCGGGAAAAAGGAATGTTGGCCGACATTTAAGACGGTGGGCTGATGACATAACAGACGTCGTGGGAAATGATTGGATAAAGTCGGGCAGAGACAAAGAATTATGGAGCAGGATGGAGGAGGCCTTTACCCAAAAAGAGGTTCAAATCTCAAATAGTAGATAAATTAATTTAAGTAATAATACTAACCAAACTCAAATTCATGCAAAACACTAACAAATATTGTACTTATGGTAAGAGAGATTCCCCGTTCCCCGTTCATCGTTTTTTAATAAGTAATTTTTATAATCTGTGTGTTCAACGCGTTCAAAAACCATTGCCAAAAACCTCAGCAGTGTGTTTAGCACAGATGGAGACTGACACACTGCCCCAACCACAAGAAATTAATTGGGAAAAATGGGCAAAACAAAAAAAAATGTGTTCAACGCGTACGTCTGTCCCAGACAGTCTACATTTTTAAGCTATAATATATAATTAACATATGAATGTATAATCTAAACAACGAAAAAACACCAAGACGAGGCAGCGTGTTATTAGAATCTCAGTCTGTTCAAACGAACGGAACAAACAATATATATATATAACTCATGTAGAAGCCGCGATGATTCACTGTGTAAGATGATCTAATACACATCTAAAGGAGGCAGGCGAGGAGCTTTCAGTGCCAGAAAACATCGCGACGAAACCGACATGGTCTAAGAAAAATCATTTGTTAATGTATGATATCAGCCAACTCATACTTGGCCACCGTGATTGATAAGAGTCACAGATATCTCGTTGAAGTTTAAGTGGACTCTGTACTATTTTATTATTATCCCATATCTACTCACTATTTTCAAATCTTGTTTCCTTTATTGTTTACACTCACCTGCGTTTTACTTTTCACCTTTCTTCACCTTTGCTTGTACATTTTATCATTTTATGTACAATAAAGAATAAACATTAAAGTATGATGTTCCGTGACACTCGATTTTCCCTTTCTTTTCTTGTTTCAACCATCTATTTGTTTCCACTGCAGGGACTCGGCCTTCTCTCATAATAATGACAGAGTATTTAGCCTTAATCCACCACGCTGGCCAAGTGCGGGTTGGCGGATGAAGCCAGTGATATTTAATTTGTTTAAGCGCACATAACTCAGAAAAGTCATCGATAAGACCTCCGATTCGGAGGTCGAGGGATCACAGCTCTAATAACCACTCGGCTATCAAAGCTGTGATTATCCCTTATTCTATTTATATTTATATAGCTCGTGAATTTAGCAGAATTAAGCTTATTAAAGCTAAGAAATAGTTAATAAACAGTGTTAATAGCAGTGACAGATATAACTTGGACACGTTATAACGAGTACTCTCAGACGGCCGCCGGACGATTGAACTGGATGCCACGATTTATTACAAATAGCGTCTGCCGTTTGTATTGATGTAACGTGGCCATGGAACTGGCGTTTTGTACTTCCGACCCTGGCCTTGCGGTGGCCTTGACCTTGGGCACCGAAGGAAGTGCTTTACATAAGCGATATGATTTGATAACAATGTGAACGTATTACATGTTGTTAGACAGGAAGCTTGATGTACAAATGCTAATTTTACAGTTAACTATCATTATAAGGAATTAGTGATACAAAGTTCATTATAAATTACAAACTTTATTTGTCAATGGACACAGAAGAACCAAACAAAATAATTAAACTTGCAAAACACGCATAAAACAAAAAAGACAATTTAATTGTGGCATCAAACATATTTTATGAATAAGCTTCTTCACGCACTCTCGCAGCCATTTTGGATAACTTTTGCTTTAAATGTGGCGTGTTAATAAAAAAGTTATATAAAATTTCGTCTTCAATACTTACATATATTAAAAATTAGCTACAGACAGACGGATTTAAGTTATTACTATTTTGAATATTTAAGATATTAAAAAGCTACCGGTAACAGAGAATACCATAAAACACCTTAAATGTCAGACGTTAATAGCAATAGTTTTACTTACAACAAAGGAAATTATGTTTAAGATTTTGTTACATTATACAATATTTTAATCATTCAATACCTTTAATTAATAATTAATTAGACAAACAGTTAATAAGTAACGAGAATCTTACAAACGCGGTAATAAAACGGCGCGTTCATTAAACTACATAGCAACTCGTTTTGCGCGGCGTCGAATGTATTGCTATTTTTTCGTTTATGAATCAACCGCACATAATGCTGTTAATGTCTTTTTAAATTTATAACTGCAATAATGTTGGCAACACTAATAAATGGCCGGAGCGGCAGCTCCTGATATTTAACCTGCTTTTTATTTGACATTGGAACATTTAACAATGTGATCAATGTCAACATTTTATAATTGCCGTATCGTCAGTGTTAGTATTTCCCAGAATAGAAATCCTGTGATTTTCCAGTCCTTGGCTTACGGTCAGAAATAATTTTTCACATAGTATTAACAGCATTGAAAGATGGAAAAGTATTCTGCTTCGAATACGTTGGCAGATGGAATACTTTAAATTCTAAAAGGTCTTAACATGATTTAAACCTTTAGTCTTAATTTATGACCAGCAAAACCTTGTGATCGTAGAAATAAGTAAAACTGTAAAGTAGGATAAGAATAGGAAAAAAAAATATAAAATGTGTATTGTTCGTCATTATGGGATGGATGGAAGAAGGAAATATAAAGGAGAATGAGAAAGAGACTAGAATTAGGAAGGAAATGGAAAGGAAGGAAGAGTATGAAGAGATAATTAGAGACAAATGTGTTAGGAAGTAATGGAAAAGATAAATAAAGGCCTCGGCCCCACAAAGCGGCAGGGAACGCGTAAAATTAACTGAAAAAAAAACCTTTAGCAATAACGAACAATAAAAAACCTGATGGGATCTAACACAGTTATTATTAAAAAACAAATAGCCGTTAGTTGCAGTTTTAGTATAGGGTGGGTCAAAAATGTTTGCAAATAGCAAGTTTACGTAGTCGATTGCAGGAGTGCCAACGACGAGACGGAGCACATC
>DWHU01001751.1:0-11508 GCA_018247975.1 Parides photinus
AAAAGGCGATTAGTAAAGGTAATACCTAAATCATGTAGTATTTTGTAAGATCTATAATGCTTTTTAAAATAAATAAATATTACCGCTGAACACAGACCAAACATTTGTCTTGTATGGAAATCGACTTGACAACAGCTGTCTTATAGCCACATGTTTTATGTGTTCACTAACGTCCTTTTTCATTTTATTAACGCCTACACAAAAAACATGAGCAAAAATACAATAACGATTTTAAGATATTTTTTATTTCATGGCGTGTAACAAACTTAACGTCTCTCTCCACTCAGCATTTTCTACAATTATGACAAAATCTTTAGTGACTAAGTTACGGGGCATTACTATTTATTGTTGAATAGCGAATGATTTTATATAAAACATGTTTATTACATTTGCTATTAACTTGTTTATATTACAAACTATTCTCATGCTCTTTCCACTTCAAAACATATTTTACTACATTTACTAATAATAATGCATATTATATGTTTGTGATATAATATGTAAATATAGCGGTGATTATAGCGAGGGGTTCGATTGTTAATTCTGAAGCGTTCACACCTCACATTAAATTAATCATCTCTATATATATACACAACAATTCCTAATTCTTTTTTCCGAATTGACAGAACGAATTAATATTTTTCTGACACGAGTGTCAATCAAACTATCTCCAAAATATGGAAGTAATTTATCCCAAAAAATAAAGTGACCATGTATGTGGCTCCGCCACAATAGTTTACGTAGTAAAAATTTCTAAACCCTAAATTGTTTATACGTAAATTGCGGGTTAAAAGAAACTTCGACCTTTCTTTTAAAATTTATTAGTTATGAAATACATGGGAAAGGTACATATTTCCAAAAACCACGTAGTCGCCGGCAGCGACATTCAGGTTTTGATCCGAGGCAACCAACTGTCCCCGCCAGCTGGCACTCTTCTTATTATATTGAAATATGTATTTACTATTCAATATTTCTTTACAATTGAAATACAACCGTAACATTCCAATACACGCCAACATTAAATCTAAATTAATAATTTGACAAAAGATTGCTGTAACATCACACGGACATAATTTCGACTTTTATGTAATAGTCCAAATAAGAAATTATTTATATTGTCCTTTATAATTACACTTTGCGTTAATTCAGTAAGAGACGCATTTTAACATACATTTTCAATACTATTAACATTATTATAATACCTTTAAAATTTTTAAATTATCTAAGCAATTATAGATTATACATAAATACCACATAGCTTTGGTTTTAATGATCCACACCACAAATTCCTTACAAATAAAATCTAAATATTAACATAATAACAAAATAAACGACCGTGTTATTATTAAACGACAAAAATGCTTTATGATATATAAAGGTAAATAATTTTTTAACAACTATTAGTGTAATCGACAAAATTTAACTATACCAAGTAGTATTAAATGTTGATAGGCGGAACGAAATAAATATCAAAAAAGTATGTTTATGTATAGAATTGTTAAGATGAAATCAAACTCCCTGTCATATACATACACACCTTTATTGATATCACTTCAGAAATCATAAATAATATGCCTTTCCTTTTCCTTTTTAACGAAATTAATTCGTTTTTTTTTATGTGGACATGGTAATAGATATTAAATACAGATTTTCAGACACGTTGAAGCAATCATCGATAAAAAAAGACTGAAATTAACTGTCGTCTTTAAAATAACTCAATAATAATTATTTACACCATTCTCATAAAACTATTTGATAATTACAAAAGCCCAACTTCCTGATAAGCATACCCTATTTACAAATGAGAAAGAATTTTTTTATTAAAACTAATTACTTTATTCTTAATAAAATAATTGCTACAATAGCTAAAGTAAAGACCGCTCTTTGAGTTTTAACTACATAAATATGTCTTATAAAGGTTAAAAATAAATCTCGAAATATGTAACATTTATAATTATCTGATCTGCAAATAATGTTAAATTGATTATAAATGTGAATAATTTGTTGGATTTATATCATATTAATATTGATAGATCTTTAATATCAATAAACATGCTGATTTAAATAATGTACGTAATGTTTAATATAAATCAAAATTACGATTAAATCTCAAAGAAATTCAGTAGTTATAAAAGAAAAACAGCAACGGTGGTAATTTTTTTTAATTCTTTAAATTTTTATGGAATGTTTTTAAGAAATAATATCGGATACATTATAAACTTCTAACGTAAACAATGTAATAATATCTGTTCTCAAGTTGACTAAGTTAATATTTCATTTAACTACTCCATCTTTATCTCACCATATATTTTATTAAAAATTGTTACTAATACTTTGTATTAATTAAATGTGTAAACATATAAACGTGATATTATGGTCAATATCTATTAAATTTGTATACACGGTACATATTTTAATCGCATTTATAAAACTTGTATGAATATTTAAAGTTATAAAATACTACACTAACACCTGTAGTAGCGGTAAGCAATTTCAAACGTTTATGTATCGTGAATGTTATATATTCAGTTTATATCACTGGTATATGTATGATATATTTATATTGATTTCAGGCAGTGATTGACTTATAGATGATAAGTATATGTAACATTTAAACATTATCGCTGCATATTTGTTACAATGGTAACCCATAAAAAGCCATTTTTATCCTCGTTATGTATGTGATCATTCTCATTGTAACAACAATTCTGAAATTCGGAGAGCTTTTGCATTTTTTTATATTATACGTTTTTGTTACAATCGCCAATAATCGTCAGTTATATAAAATGTAGACATTATATATTTTTAAGAAAACAACAGTTTTTCGACATATCATATTTTAAGTCAACGTTTTAATTTCCGAAAATTCTTAAAAAGGTGTATGAAATGAATAAAGATACATATGGATATACCGCATAAGATTTTTCAGCGCCGCCAGTAGCTCGTATGTCGCTTTCCAAGACAAAGGGCTCATCAATTACGTGAATGATGCCGTTAGTGCACTCCACGTCTGGTCTGAATACATGAATCCAATGGCCATTCCATTCAACATAATAATCTGTTGAATTAATTTAAAGTATAATAATAAATACATTTTCAGCACGAATGCGTTTCAAACTCAAATTAGGCTATATAATAGCACACGTAATATAGTAATGACAAATATATGTAAAAGACAACCCCCAAAACGCCCCCCTTCACCATTCCTTTGTGTTTTCGCTGAGAAGAAGTGGCGCAATAAAATTCACAGCAACACAAGTCTGTCTATTAGGTTTGGAGAACCTGTTATTTTAAACATAGAAACATCTATTGGAGTTACAGGTGCAGTTCAATTCCAGTCGGTTTTATCCTCTAAGTAACCCGCGACTCTAAAGTAAGCTTCTTTACTAAATCTATAATAGCTTTAACAGCTTTTATAAATTGAAGAATATCAAGTTGAATATAATCGGGAATTTTGTTGTAAAAACGTATACAAAGATCTCTAAATGAGTTACTAATTTTATGGAGCCTAGTGTTTGTTGTTAATTTATTCTTATTTCTCATATTAACACTGTGATTATTACTGTTTTAGGAAACTTTTCGATATTTTTATGTACATATCCTAAGTTTTCATATAGTATTGTGAAGACATTTTCAACTTACTTTTATCCGATTCTTTGACTCGCAATTTAAGAGGGTCCCTGGTTGTCGGTAGAATGATGGGATGAGTTTCGTTGGCAAGTAGTTTTAAATCCGATACGGTGTACGCTCTGCCTGCGCGAATCACGTGACGCTCTAAAATTTGTTGTGTCTGTAAAGTGAATACTCAATTAATAAAAGCGTAAATTTTATTCTATAACCAATCAAAAAAGTTGCTACACATTTTTTTATTAACCATTTCGAACAACAAACAAGCAGTAAAACATAACTTTTTCTCAACTTACATAATAACCGTAATCTTCCCTGAACAGAGCCTTGTACGCAGATGGGTGTCTTATTTGGAACTTTTGCCAAGCGTGATCGCGTGGAACAAAGTACGTATATCTGTGTTCCATTTCATTCAACTGGTGATTGAACATTTGCCGTTTGCCAAGGTTATATGTTATGCTAAGTTAGATAAAAAATACGTTTCAATCAATTATTACATGTACAGAAACAATTAAACGGATCTTATTACATTTAAATATTTAAAAATTTGGCAAATAAAAATAAACAGCTTAACTTTTCACTTTAATCTCTATAATGTATTTCCAAAAAAAATACACCGAATTATAAACCCTATTATTGACAGAATTTATACTCATATACGAAATTAATCTTTTGATATTTTTCAATTAACTTACGGGTTTTTAATCATTCACATGTCATCACAATTTTTTTACTTTATTAAAAGTTCACATTTTATGTAAAATAAATGTTTTTTTTAACAGCACCAGACATTGATAGATTAAAAATAAATAAATCTTATTTTTCTACCCACAAAGTGTTTTTTTTTATTAATTTTTATTAGGTCACCAATAGAAACAAGTTAAGAAGCATTGCTCAGCAAATGGCAATAGGGGTTTTTACGCAATTAAAATTAATTATTCATGATAAATTTCTACAATTTAATTTTAGAAATTATATAGATTCTCTTTTATTTGTATGATGTTACAACAAAATGTCAAAAACATGAGAAACATGTCAAACACGGACACACGGATAGAAGGACATGTCACAAAAGTAGTTTTCTTTGAAAAAACAAAACACTATAAATTATACAAAGACGAAGTGTTATGCTCCGAATTCAGAACTTCCCTCTTAAAAAAATACTTGAGTAATGAAACAAAACTTAACTCTGGTACTTACTTGAGCATTGGATCAGTTTTTATCTTTTCGTAAACTGTTGTGTACGGAACGCCTAAAACTCTATCAATAATATGTACGAAGCCGTTAGTAGCCGCAATGTTGGGTAGAGTGACCGTCGCGTTAACACCGCCACCTTCCACCGTCAGTGTCTGATTCGAATTGGTGTTCAGAACATTGAAGTATAGATATTTACGTGGAGAAGCTGTAGGCGCTTGGTATATCTACAAATATACAACTAATTACAAATTGGCGGTTAATGTAAGAACATTATAAATAGACATAACAACCATGCGACATATTTCGGGACACACTAAAGGGACATAGCCATCATGCTTGGAAACAGTAAACAATATTGTAAACTACAAAAATAACATTAATACAACAATCTTTTTAAACACAGCATTCATTATAGTCTAGACAGGTTAGAATCTTCAAATATGTATGGAATCTACCTAATCACTATCAAAGGCACTGTAGCTTATTAAATTACTGGGGTAACAAGACAACGTCCTATACCTCAAAGCGACGAGCGTAATCTTATGTTGTACAATAATCGTGAATAGCTCCACAATGTTATAAGCAGGCGCCTCACTTACTATCAGGTGAACGTTCTATTAGGCTCATCGCTTTGCTATAAAAAAATTTTATTCACAACGTACAGATCCTGGAAGCTGTTCCTATAAGCAGCATACGACAGGAGAATAAAAACCGAAAATATCAGTTTATTGTAAATGCCTTTATAAGCTAAATTGTTTATTATTATAAAGTGTAAGAATCATCACTATAATAAAAATACAATCGTTGAGTACTGGTTAACTCAGAAATAGATATGTTTATAATCCCTTGGATCGATAGGTATATTTTGAATATATTTAGGCACACAAAGGCTGGCCCTATCGCTAAAACGTATCTATTTTAGAGATTCATTGAATGGTTAGAAAAGGACAGTTGTCCTTGATAACATAGATTTAAAGATTTATCAAACAAAATTCTCTAAATATTATTTTATGTAATTGTTTGCAAATTATTTGATATTCGAACTGTATACGAATCTCTAATAGTTGGTTCGAATTATAAAAGAATTTACGGTCAAAGAAATAAATGGTAATTGTGAAAACGCTAGAACAATACGATATTAATGATATGAAATAACTAACCTGATTCATATTATTGTGAATGATTGCGTCCATTGGCAACCGCTCCCTCACCAAATGTAAATTCAATATCTCTCTGAGCTTCTGATGATTTCTGTAATAATATTAAAAGCTAAAACGTAGCACAAGGCAAAAGTTTGAATCTGGTTCAGGAATTAGAAACAGAATTCTAATTCTGTAATATTGAATATTTATTAATTCGTTCTCAGTTAAAATTCCTTGGATATTTTTGTTAGATGAATACTTTATCACCTCAATTTTTAAACTGAGATATTTAGTACAAATCGGTTCCCTTTGACTTTGTGATAAATTAATGATTCCAAAAAAGTGTACATACTACTATAATATTATAACAAACAATTCTATTTACCTGATAAGGTTCTGCACACTATTTTCATTCCAAGCTTCGTTAGACGGTGCGAAGAGAGTTATATCCTTCGCTAAGGTTAACTCATTGAGGAACTGATTACTTTCACCCAAATCCATTATCACCTCGTAAAACTTACAAAGGGGACCGTCTTCTTTTTCCTGTCATTGCATTAACAAAATTTAGTAGTTAAATTCGAAGTTTTATTATCGTATTAACTCGGCAGCTGGCGTAAATTAGAAGATGATAATAGAATTTTTGCACCTTTTATAGACAATCGTTAAATTGACACGACAAAATTTAAAGATACGAAATAAAGAAATTATAATAATATTCAAATCTGTGTTTATAAAAACATAAATAAAGACCTTACCTTTACTAAGCATATTTTAGAATAAAATAAAGATACAAGAATAAGGGTTAGTGAAGGAAGATATTTACAGAATTCAAACTTATAGTTTAGCGGAAACACAACTATAGTTAGCATGCTACGTGGATAAATACTTACAATACCCTAAAGTTGTTATTTTCATGCAATATCCACGGGGTTAGGAATGCACAAGTAAATAAAACAAATTCGTGAATATATCTTTAGTAACAATAGTAATATATACATATAAATAAATTATCTCGATAATATAAATATGATACGTCTACTAAATTCAAAATCATTTAAGTACCGTCATATTAAGTTTTAATCGCAAGGAATTATCCGGTTTAGTCCATGCCAACGGTTTCCGTACCTTTTCAGTAAAAACGTGTTTAATGAGATGCACAGAACCAAATAATTGTAACGATAAAAGAAATCAGTACTATAAACTTTCGGAACTTAAATATCTTATGATAAATTTTTATTACGGAATTTAGCAAGAACTTTTTTTTTAACACAATACTTACCTTGAAGCCTATTTTGAGATGTTAAAGAACCAAAAGTTATTAACATGAATCTCTTAGCTTTCACTAATGACAACTGTTAATACAAATTTCAAATGTCTCTGCTTTGAGTGTAACTACCCAATAACAATTCCAAATAAGCTTATGAAGACATTGAAAATTCAAAATAATGGAATTGTACTAGTATTAGTGATGAAGGTGAAGTAAAAATACTCAAATGTATACGTTAAGTTACTGCAATGAAAAAAGGTGAAAAATGTGCGCCGTACTTTTAATAAATTTTAATTTCTATGTAATCAATAATAAAGGACAATCACAAATGTTATGGAAAAAATAAAACATTATAATTTTACCTTCATTGCCTGGTTTCCACGTAAATGTAGCGATAAGTAATGACAAATGTCAAGTATAACTTAATACAAATACTCCTAATTTTACTTAGGTCTTTTATCCCTGAACACATTTAGGTATTTTGTGTTTATTACATAAGATGTCATTTAGTTAAACAATAACTATATTACATATTTCATTTTATATTATAATAGCATAAACATTGATTACAAAAGGAAAGTATATCATTTGTTAGAGTATGTTTAGTTAGTTACAGTTTTAGAGTATCTAGTATTTAAATTTTTTAATAATGTTAGATTGCTTAGAACTTACCTTTAAGAAGTCAATTACTGACG
This sequence comes from Parides photinus, assembly GCA_018247975.1. Classification (NCBI taxonomy): domain Eukaryota; kingdom Metazoa; phylum Arthropoda; class Insecta; order Lepidoptera; family Papilionidae; genus Parides; species Parides photinus. Next base: position 7,929 of record DWHU01001751.1, read on the forward strand.
TATCAACTACCATTAGAGGCCTTTGTATGAGATGAACAACGCCGTTCTTAACTGGTATATTAGCTCGTACAATATCAGCTAGTACTACACCCCGGGTGTGTTTCGCATCCCCAGCTACTGTATTGGATTTAACGTAGGCTAAAACAAATAATTAAACAGTCGTGAAATGGTTGGTTAAGTATACTCAATCAAAATATTTTAATACATCGAATCATCTTACTTATTTCTTCTGGTCCGTTGACAGCGATGCTAAAGGATATAATAACTTTAACATTGTCACTAAAAGCCATGCTTTCATATTCTTGTCCCTCAGGTGTTGCCTTAGTAAATAAAACTTGATGAGGTATAATATGGCCATCTATTACCTTTTCGTCTATAAAATCAGACCTAGCCGTTGGCTGAAATAAATCGCAAAAATTAATCCCACCCAATTATTCGTCGCCCATAATAAAAATGGCCTCTAGAAACGGCAGGAGTTTTAACGAATCGTTTAATTTTAACAAAATAAAAATTTAATTAAACTCCGAAAGTTATTTAATTTCAACCCTTATTCATACCTTGAAACCTTCATCTACGGGAATAAAAAATGTATGCCTCCCATCAGCGTTAAAAACTTCTTTCTTTTGAAGTTGATTTACTTTTTGCCGGAAAGACCTACAAAAGATATTATACATAGTGCGTTCATGTAAAATTAATTTCAGAGCTATTATTACCAAGGAGTTGAGCTAAAAAAATATAAAGATACCGTTATGTGTTAATCAAAATATTTTTTTAACATAGTCTCCTAACAAGACGATAGATACACTTAGTCCAACGCCTGTCTAGACCTTAAATTGTCTTCGAAGAAAATCTTAAGCTTTTTCATTCTCATTGTCGTATTTTTATTTTTAGCAATTCCAATTAATTTCTATAAATATAATAACAAACAACTATGCATATTTATTCTCTAGGGCTTCGCCTTATTTTTAACCAATACATAAATATCAGACAACCTGCAAATAGACGTGATCGTTGTAAGAAAATTTCATAACTATTGTATGAACAACGACGAGGGTAGAAATTATCAGAAGTCAGAATTGTAAAGTAATTAACAGTTGTTAGAAATTAATTCAAGGAACAGCAAACACAAATTAAGTAAATGCTTTATATTACTTAAACAATCGAAAATAGGTATTAATTAAATTAATTGTAGTATTGTAAGTTATCAAAAAGTACTTTTCAAAATCTTAATGTAATAAAAGTATTTAGCTGTTTTTTGCATTAACTTCTTTTTTTTTAAGGTTCGATTACTATTGTTTTGTTAAATAGGTTCAAACCTCAACAAAGAAAATTTATTAACATTATTAAGCAACTGTACATTTTAATATTTAGCCTAAAGCTTTCCATGACGATGAAAACTTTTGATTTTTTTTTAAAAAATGTGTGATACTCTTACGAGAATCCAACTTATCTATGCCTAATACAAAAACTACTTAAATGATTGATATTGAAAAGAAATAAGGATCGAAATTGTGTAACTTAATTTTCTTTGACGAAATTAAAACATGCGATAGGATGATTATGTTAAAATTGCTTTGAAATTGTAATTTAGATTACTTCTTGCGATACTTGTATATAATTCATATTTAGAATATATTTATTCTGTTCATTTTTATAAAACATAAAATGAACAGAATAAATATCGAATGATGAACTTATTTTAGAATAAAAATAATTGTTATGTTTGATAGGTCTGCCTTCAATAAATCATGTGCAAGGTTGTATTATATATTAATTAATAATCAATAAACATATTTTTTACTATGGCAATACCTTAATCTATGTTGGCCAATGTTAAATACATCGGAATGTTCTAAAAATTGATATGCGTTTGGATTGTAGACCGGCGTACTTGTAGTAATAGGACCGTGTGGCTCCAGGGGTTGAAGTACTTGATCTATCACGTGAAGAACCTACAAATAAATGTTGATATTTAATACAAACTTATTTATATTATATGCACATTTAGTAATTGTTTATAACAAAACGTAGAGGCCTAACTATCCAATGAAGTCTAAAGTCGTAGAAAATTTGTTCTACTTAATAAAACAAAATTCACTGATTAAGTAATATATGGTACCAAATTCGCACCACATCAGACATGAAATAATTTTAATGAATAGTTATAGACCTAACCCATTTTTTCGCTCAGAATGATATTACGTATAATGCTTTCAAAAATATCAATGACACTGTAGCAAACTTTATTTTAATTTATATCTATAATGAATGTATGAAAATGTTTGACAATTTCAGTCTTAGAAAGTCAATTGACTCATCACTACAATATTTAATAAACAGGTTTTTTCATGGTTTCTTTGTTAGAAATCATCTTAAGACAGTGCTGCATATTTTCTACTGATTACTGATGAAATAAAATAAGATTTTTAAAATATACACAAGTACTACATCCTAAAATCACAGTGTTAAGCTATTTTATGTTATAAAATTATTACTGTGTTTATACTTGTAATTTACATCGCATAAACGCTATCAGTTACAATTAATTAAATTTTATCACGAAAAAAGTAAAGTTGTCGATGTTGATAAACAAATATCAGATTTAATAATGAAAGGTATATAGTTTTATGACCGTTACGCAAACACGCAACATAGCGTGTTTAATCTGTCTCGCTCATTTAACACAGACAGTATTAATATATTTTTTAATAGAAGTTTAAAAATTGATTGAAAATCTCACCTGTAGTTTACCGTTTCCATTAACAGATTGATAGGATCTGGTTATGTACACTTTTGCACTATTCACGTATATATCATCATGCATAGTGTCGCGTCTCCTCGTCACCCAAAGTGGAGGGTTCCCATCTAATTCTGATGATATGACGTAATCTGAATTTGACAATGTCGTAGCGAGATTCGCTAAAAAAATTTATTCCTTTTGTTAGTATTATGTACATGAAATGCACAAGATTCCCATCTTATATTTGAATATTGTTACAAAATGAATGTATTATTGATAAATTGTTTATATACTTTGTACTAAAAATTAGTATGGGTTGATTTTGATTAAAATTGTAAACTCACATATGTGATACAGAACTAGATTGTCATCCATTTCTCCGTTGTACCTCTGGAAGGCTTCGTTTGTGGGCGCAAACATAGTCATTTGTCTATACTGCAAACTCACATTCGCCACCATATTACGTTCCACTAGTGCCAAGAACTAAAACAAAATAAACAATTTTAATATGTCAATAACATGAGAGTACCAAAAATATCCAAAACAAAACGTGTTATTATATATGAACTAATAAATTATACATGACGCTCAGTTTTTTTAAATGTAAAGTAGCAAGATCTCTTTCCGGAGGTGGGGTAAGACACATAAAACAAAATATTTTTAAAATATTAGAAAAACGACATGCCATGTTGTCAAACAGAGTTGAACTGCTAAGTTGATCAACAACCTCGTTGTTTCTACGATTTAAATCGCCTTGAAATACGTTTGCGAAGTCCTGTACAGTTAGCATAAGAAGCTTAAACGTTGATGATTTTGGATAAATAGTAACGAGAAAAAACA
>DWHU01001752.1:0-11506 GCA_018247975.1 Parides photinus
ATTATATAATGTTTTTTAAGAAAATCGTAATACGCAGGCGTTGCAGCATTTTCATTGGCCCTTTTATTCAAGATGGAAGCGCATAGAAAGGGATGATTGCAGGGAGACAACGATTTTCTCTGCAGTTATTTATAGACGTTATTGCTGCAAGCTCATAGTTCGATCGATACTTGAACTTATTGGAACTTTCCCTGACCTTTATGGTTTGTAATGAGATTGATCTTTGTAATTATAACTGCTGTATGCATAATTTTTGTATATTATGATAAAATAAGTATTACATTACATTATAATGTGCAGTTTTCGATAAACTTTGTAAAGAGTGGATAGGGGACTTCCCTTTGGTTCACTCAATACGTTTTCGTGTCTGTTCCCTACATACATTTTGTATTCTATGTTCTATTTGTAAGAGTAATTCATTACCATAACACAAAATAAGACTTTTACCTTTATGCGTTTAGTTTTTTAGCGGTGCTATTATAATCACTTGATATGACGCTATTTTATATGTGTTCTAAAAGAACTTCTATTATATAACTATATCAATAATTTTAAGCCCATCGTTTTGTAATTATTACAAACTATTTCTTAGGATGGAATGCCCTATATGTTACTGGTGTAAAAAGAATACAATGAGAAACGAATTGCAAATGTTTGGAATTATCATTTGCTGTGTTACTAAGCTATGGTCTATTTCTTGGTTGGTAGAGAAACCTCGGCTATGTCTTCTTTATGTCGGCTCTGTGATTTCTTTAACGACATCCCTATATTTGTAAAGGTTAAGAGAGGTCACGTGGCGCCCCAACGGCTACGGTCGCGTCGGTGAACAAATTCTTGCATAATATTTTTATAGACGTTGTTGTAACATTAAAAAAAACTAACTCTATCGGATAACAGTAAAAATATTACTCCGTAAAAAGATAACATTTAACTCAGTAAAATAATTTGTGAAAAAGCATTATTCGTGGTGTATTTGGTAAGAATCCTTATATCATGTATCATGTACCTATATATTATTTCTGCATTCATTATCAATATTGATTGTATAATTAAGTATTAAATTTCAAAAAGGAATTACATAAGTATTCACTTATGCAATTTCTAATTTTAGTTGTATTAATTAGTTTTCTAAAATGATACTTACTACTCGCGCGCGAAAGAAATATACAATTGGTTAAAAAAAATCTATTTCCATAAATTACGCTTTAGAACTTCCTATGTAACGTTAAGTTTTCAATACAGTTAATTAAAATGTTGTAACGCTTGTGGTTTTAATTTACTAAATAAACATTATCTATATAATACAGTTTATTTATAGAACAACAGATAATGCGGTATTTAAATTAATAATTCTTTTATTAAATATAGGTCGGGACAATAAAATATTAAATAAATGAAATATAATTAGTAACTGTGAATAAAAATAAATATTACGTATACGTTTGTGGTTATTGGTTCGGATGGCTGTGTTCAGTGTGGGAATAAGCAGAAATGATGATTATAAATTTTGGTTAGTGTTGGCATAAAAAACTACAAACTACTAATGGAAATAAGCTCTCATGACGCATTTTTATTTGTTCTCTGGGCACACGAGTACATGTTGATGTTATGATTGTGTATCACATCACGGCGGCTTCATTGTCGTGTTCTAACATAGTTTTTCACGCGATCTCTCCGCTAGAGATCAGTCGTATTGCGGCCGCGCCTCTGACATCGCGTCTCTATTCCTATTATTTAATTTAAAATGTATTTTCGATAAGTTGTTTTAGTTGTGCTATCGTGTTGTATGTATTTATTCCAATCGCCAATTTTATTGGTACATATCTATATATTCTTAACACATATTTAAAAAAATATATTTGTTAGCGGTTGTTAAAAAGGTTAATGTTAGGACTAAGTGTAAGTTGTGAATCGAATAACGAATTTAAAGTTAAATGATTTGTACGGATAAATCGGCTTATGACTGATGTAATGGTTAATATGAAACGTACCGGATAGCGGATGTGTTTGTGTGTCGCGGTAACGATTTCACCAGCATCACGCACGGTTCCAGCTTTTCGCATACTAGTCCACGATACGCGCGAGTCTCGATTTATTCGATTGTAGTCTTACTTGTGTGTGATGTGATGTGATATAGCGGTCGTAAGAGTGAAAGTGTTCGTGATGCGGGGCTCAGCTGGGCCGACGTGACGTCGCACAACATGGGCCAGTGGCCATGTGGAGAATATGCGGCGTCAGTAAGGCCGACCCTGTACTCTTCGCTGATACTATTGACGATGATTGTGTAAGATACATGAAAGTAAAATACTCCTTAACAAAAATAAACAATATAAAAGTTACATGGTAACAAACAGATATGCCATGGAGTCTGTGTAATTACAAATATTTTCTTAAACGTTAAACAAACAATACATTGATAGAGCTAAGAGAGATTTTAAAGCATATAGAACGAATTAAAGTTACAGGACGTTTACGAGTACAATAACTACAGTCGCTTAGTTAGGTTTGAGAACGATGTATTGAATCTAATATATTAAATAAAAATGTCAACTTATTTCAAGGCGACTAAAATTTATTTAAAATTCGTGGCTAGCACCAGTTTCTTGTATATGGTCTTTATTATGTCATCTTTATGAGATAAAATTTTTCGGTTATCACTAATCCTTATATCAAACATTTTAATCGTGTTATCTGAACAATAATTAATCAGACAATGATTGAAATTAATCGTTTCAAGTTTCCGTATATGATGTAATACAATTTAACAATGGTTTGTAATGTAATAGTTTTTTTTTTTAGTAATAATTCCGTCAAAATTAAATGAGTAGCTTATCTTTTTATTATTACGTTTGGTGTCTACTTTATTTTTTAAGAGAAGTATACAAAAAATAATCTCGATCTGGTTCCGGAATTTTCCGGGATCGATCTAATCAATGATGAAATAAATGTTTTTAGTTTACTGATAGCGAACATATAAGTATGAAAAATATTGTTGTTTGTTGTCCATGAATATATATTAACGTATGTAAGTTTCGTGTAATGTTAAATTATAAAGTATTTTAGCATACGTTGATCAATTTCCGATGTGTTCCAGCAGCCGACATGGCGGTTGTGGGGCGAGGAGCGTGTGGACGGCGCCATATACACCGTGTACCTCAAGAAAGTACGATACCACCGTCCCACTCGGAGTGCTTCGAGCGTAAGTTATTATCACTAGACGCTTTAAATGAATAAAATAATAATACATGACAATATAAAATTACCCTAAAAATAAATTAAGTCATGATGACTCAATGGATTTTGAAACGAAGTCACTGCAGCGCTAAACATTATTATGGTACAGTTTGCATCTAGTGGCATTGTTCATTATATACTTAGGTACAAGTTTTCAATATTTATGTGCATATTTAATATTTTTTTAAGAAAACTGGGTATTCGCAAATAGCACATGCGTATTTAATCACTAACGAGTATAATTTTTTAGTGTTTTGTTTGTTCGTGATGTATTAATTGGTATTTAGGAAAAATTGAAAAGAAGTTTGTCTTTGCTCACCAGAATTCATAGTAACTGTAACTACTATATTGTAATTGCCCATTTGTACCTCATGACCGACAATAGCTTCAACTGGAATTTCCAGTCATTGTTTCATTCACCGTGTTAAATGATAATTTTAGACTGTATAACATAGTCATACTTCATTTTCGTTTCATTATTTGTTAAAAATTATATCGGTTTCAATGTAATATTTGCCATGCCTATAATAGCACTATACATAATATATATACAAACATAAATTGTTTCTCCTTCGTATTTTGCATTTGACTTTATATATTATCTACTATCGTCAAATATCACTAAACGTTAGATATATTCAAGAGAGTGAGTCGGAAGCATCATTGCATGCATTAAGAAACCCTTTTCGGAATCATTCACGTTAAAAATAATCATTGTATAGTTATAAAAATACAAAAAAAATATGTTGTTATTTACTGGGATTATTTTTCGGTTTCAGGAATCTGACGATGAAATCTCCCATCTTGAGTGGGAGACAGTGCGCGTCCGGTTCGTAAAGGCCGGCACCGTAGAGAGGCTGGTGGAGGCGCTGGCCACCGACGACGGCGAGCTCGAGTCCACATACGTCAATGTATTTCTCGCCACGTATCGGTAATGGCCTTTTATTTATTTATTTTTTGTTATAGACTAGCGCTTGACTACGATCCCATCTGATGGTAAGCGAAGATGTAGTCTTCAAAGGTAAAGCGCACTAGCCTAGAAGTTTGGCTTCATCGAGCATCATGGAACACGACAAAGTCATTTGGCGGCATGACTTTGCTGATGGGTGGTACCGGGAGCCAGCGGCCGAAGCCTACCACCGCAGTTTCCTGCTCGTTTGGCACTACCCAGGGGACACGTGTAGGGTGTCATATTTCAAGTACAATTTTCTGCAGACGTCACATTTTTTCACGTGATTGAAGTTGTGGGTGAGTGGAAAGGCTGGAAACAAAAAATTATGTTGACTTAGAGAACAGTTGCAGACTGACTTTATTGTTTCAAACCATTATTTAAATGTTATTTAGTTATACATTGGAATGTTGACAAGCATTGTGAATTGCTTATCTAGTTTACTTAACTAACACTTAGGTTTATGTTTGCTGGTGAAAGGTCTCCGGAATTCCATGGGAATTTATTAAATATAATATAGAACATGGTATGTGTACATAGACGTAAATCGTAGTTGGCCACTTTTAGTACATATGTATATTAGCCATCACCTCTTACAGGCAACCTCTCGACACAAACCCAACAATATTTGTTCTACGACTTTTTACAAATCCTAATAAATAAAACAGAAAAGTCAAAATTAAAAAATGTCTGCTCCCTCGGTTATTTTTCGGGTGTTTCTACGCAAGGTGCGTAAGTGCGTGTGTGCTCGAAGTAAGTAAAAGCCAATTCAGAGGCAATAAATAAATTTTGTATGGGTAAATATAATTTAAAAAACTATTAATTTTAAAAGTCGTAAATCAAATGTAGTTGCGATTAGTGTAGAGAGGCTGCCTGTAAAAGGTGATACGCTAATTACAATTAACCCTGTATAATACATGTATTATTATACATTATACAAAATGTGCATACATAATATACGTTTTGTCTCATGTCACATAATTTTCATTAAAAAAATAATACTTGTAAAAATGTGTCGGGCTAAAACATTAAACATGTATTTTATTATTTTGCCAAAACATCAAACCATTAAATGAACTACGAGTTTATAGAAACATGATAAATATTATGACGATGTGATCTATAACATTTTCGAAAGTTTGTATGATACCAATTTTTTTAAATATAAAAAAGAGTGTGGGAGTCTGCAATTAATCTAAGAATGGTTATTACTTTGTTTCATACTGATTAACATAACAATACAATCCTATGGTAATCGTTCATAACAAAAACTATTTTAGCTTTACAATATTTTATATTGTATCAATTAGTTACTTTTTATATATTTTCCGGTAATGATTAAAAAAAATGTATTAAAACACTATTATTTTTTAATTTTGCATACACAATGGAGGACCATTTAATGGCTATATCTATTCTCTTTACCAAAGATCCAATTCAGTCGTGTTTGGTCTCTTTTTGAGCAAAGATAGTTTAATCAATGTTGTGTAGCCACACGTAGAGTCTTGAACGATCAATAAAGGTTTTGAATATTCTAATTATGTTTACCTAAATGAATATAATTTTACAGTTCATTTGCCGAATGCAGCCGTGTTTTGGATCTACTACTCAGTCGATATGAGACCTTGGCGTCAGAAAATATGCTGCCACCATCAACTGACAACTCACACCAACATCGAAAGTAATATATAAGTTCTTTTAACGAAACACTGTGCTTTCCTTATGCTTTTCTCTATATCTATAAGCTTTAAATCTTATATAAAAAGAAAATTAAGTTTTCTTGAACAATACTGCATTTCTTTTTTATTGTTGTTAGGACTCTGGTGGCGTGTCTCCATGTATGGTTGGATACCTACCCGGAGGACTTTCGACAACCTCCGCACCATCCTGCACTACAGCAGCTACTCGCCTTCACACAGCTTCACCTGCCTGGCTCGGAGCTACATTTGAAGGTGCTTATTTTTATAAACTCTCTCGTACTTTTCCACAGTTCTGCTAACGAATACTAATGTGATATATATTTTACAGGTTCTACAGAAGTTAGCTGTTTTTAGTGCAGAGCGCAATGGCGGTCCAGGCTGTGGCAGTGGAAGTGCGGGTGTATGTTTAGCCCCCGGCATGCGAGTTCCCGCTCACCATACCAGTGCCTATCGCCTACCGCACGTACCCCACCGACATTTCGCCGAACAACTCACTCGCATGGATATGGAGTTATTCAAAAAACTTGTGCCACATCAATGTCTCGGTGCTATTTGGTCAAGAAGGGACAAAGATCGTTCACACGACGCCGCTACTGTCCTAGCTACCGTGAACCAGTTCAATGCGGTATCCTTTAGAGTTATATCAACAGTTCTTGTCGAGCCTAATCTAAGACCCCTCGAGCGTGCGGACATATTGGCTGCATGGTTAGACATTGCGCGCGAATTGAGAGTTTTGAAAAACTTTTCGTCTCTAAAAGCGATTATATCGGGTCTTCAAAGTAATCCGGTATATCGCTTAAGGAAAACTTGGGCACTTTTACATAAAGAAAAATCAGAATTATTTGAAGAACTTGCTAGAATATTCAGTGAAGATAATAATCGATGGGCCCAAAGAGAACTCTTAATGCGTGAGGGTACTGCAAAATTTGCAGACACAGTAGGTGAGAATGATCGGCAACTACAGAAGTTATTGCACGAACGTGGGTCACCAGGTGTCAGCCACGGCACCATTCCGTATTTGGGAACGTTTCTAACAGACCTCACCATGATTGATACTGCTATACCTGACACGGTAGCCGATGGTTTGATCAATTTCGACAAACGTCGTAAAGAATTTGAAGTGTTAGCTCAAATAAAATTGTTGCAAGGCGCTGCAAATGCATATCATTTGCCATCTGATACCATGTTCGATAGATGGTTTGATTCTGTGATAATCCTCGACGACCGAGAGGCGTACCAACTTTCTTGTCAAATTGAACCACCGACCAATCCGCCTAAGGAAAGACGACCTAGAAAGATCAATGAAAACAACAATCACGGACATCGAAAAAGTGATTCCATCGCGAGCACGAATTCGAGTAACAGTTCGCAATTCTACTGTGAAACTGATGGTGCTGGAAATGCGTGGAAACGCGATAGCTTGGAGAGACGGACTTCGCCGACACGGCTTTCGCATGGATCGTCATCGTCGTCCCTGCCTTCTTTGGACGTGTCATTGTCAAGCGGAAATAGTGGCCAAAAGCCAGCTAATGGAAAAGCTGCTGTCGCAAGTCCGGCGTATGCGAATACACGTAACGGACCCGATTTTTATATAATTCGCGTTACGTATGAATCCGATTGTGTAGAAACGGAGGGCGTGGTTTTGTATAAATCCATAATGTTGAGCAACAACGAGCGGACTCCGCAAGTAATTAGAAACGCTATGCTCAAGCTAAACCTCGACGGCGACCCGGATGCGTACACCTTGGCTCAAGTATTGCCGGATCGCGGTTAGTACTAACGTTGTACTTTTATAATACTTATCATTAGCGTTTTCCGACGCCCGATAACTCCGTATATTAATATCTTAATAGTAGTTTTTTTTTGCTATAAACCACAATAAGTAATAGTGACACAAAAATGATAGTCGTAATTGCGTTCCGTTACCAATAGCATTGTACTTACTGAAATTTTTTGACTAACGAGACTTAACACCTTGTCTCAGGACTAAGAGTTAAGAGTTACCCCATAAAATATTCTTTCATATCCTTTAAGATTTTTTCATTCACAATGAGTTTTTTGGCGTTGGCGCATTGTCAGCCCGATTGTGCTGTGCTAAACACACTGGTTAGGTTTTAAAAGTGTTATATGAATGTTTATTGTTACAGAAATGGTGCTTCCTGCTAATGCAAATGTCTATTATGCGGTGAACACTGCATACAATCTCAACTTTATTCTACGCCCGCGTAGAGAACAGCCAGCGGAGTCTGTTGTTAATGGCAAAGCGCGTAATAAACGTAATTAATTGTGAATTGTGTACATTTTTAAACTTGTGCTTTAGTGTTTTAAAAGTGATATAACACTAGTCGGCAACGATCGTAACAAATGGTATAAATTATAAATGACTCCACGCCTAAGCGCGCTTGCCTTGGAATAAGGAGGTCCCTGGTCCGATTCCCAGAGAATATCTTGAATTCGTTTGATGGTAAGACTTTTTGAACCTGCTTAGCAAGCCACTTGTTTTATATTGTAAATCTGTCACCGTAATACCATAAATCTGTTCCGGCGAGCCACATGATAGATAAAGTACTCAGTAACTTAACACAGTTAAAATCTAACGTTAATGTGTAAGTAAGTGTTAGTTCATTGTAGATAAAACAAAAATTAGGTGCATAGATTTAGGAAGACATAACGAATGTGTTATTTTTTAGTTGTAACACAGAATAAGCCACCTCTGTTTAGTCAAAGACAAGATTTATATATGTGCATATATGTATGTTGATGGTATTTTAGGGTACTTACTTTTGAAGTGTATTATTATTGAAAGTGTACTGATCACGTCCCTGTATATACTAATTGTAAATTTAAACTCCACCTATAAATTTTACAAACTTTACCTTTAGTGTGATACTTTACAATGTTTAAATGTAAAATGAAGTATATCATTTGTACATATTAAATGGGAAACCGGTATGAATCTCTGATATTTAAGAATAGTTATTTAAGTAGTCAAAGGCAAATATACTATGTATATCCTAGAAAGGTGCTGTGTATCGTGTTTTTAACTCAATGTTTTACAAAATGTTAAATGGAGATTGGAACAACCCGAATTTTTTAAAAAAACTGATCTGCTTAGACATTATCGTGTTTCTTTGGAGGTACGTTTGTAGGTGCTTTAAAAAAGGTACTAAGTATAAATAATTAAATCAATTATACTTTACCTCTCTATCTGGGTACTACTCTGGAGTAGATTTTAACATTAGCTAAAACGGTTTAATGTAGAATTATTAAATATGATTCCAATGTTCAACAGACTTTTAAAGTATCTAAAAAAATCTGAAGACTAAGGATATTTTCTAATTTTGTCCTTAATTAGCAAATCTAATTGTTAAATATTCTCGTGTACGTACAAGTATCTGGAATACCATTAATACTGTTTAATACAAGCTACCGTTAGCGTCATTAACTAGTAATTAATGTGTTCTATAAAGAAATATTTAAATGTGACTGACAAATTTACTTTAAAAAAATGTCATGGTAAACAAAGAACTGCCTGTATTGAAGAATTTGAGAAACACATCGTGCCTACAAATTAGTAATATCCGTGTTAATATTGTACATTTTCCTTAACCTGTTAGATGATAGTTTTTGTTAAAAAAAAGTGGAACCACATTTATGTATAGACAGGCTTGTACATTTTTATAAAAATAAACCTTTGTATGAACTTTTGAATGATTTTCTGTATTTATACTCTTATTTTTGTAAATAAGTGAACTGTAGCTGTGTAATTTTTAATTTTCCACCAGTGTCATCTGAATAAATATGTTGTATAATGAAAGAGAAAAACTTTTATTTCACAGTTTTGAATGCAAATGTAAATTTTTTACTGCATATACGCACGTGGAATAGACTGGCAACCCTTATAAAGTCTGTCATATTTTTAATTATTCGCTCGCCGAGCAACGTAACGCAATGATTTTTTTTCAAATCAACTCATTTTCTATTACAAATGGTAAATGCACAGTGAATGTGCACATACTCGGGTCTTTTAATGTTTTGCATCATGAATAATTAGAACGAAGGAAAAGTAAGCTAATGACTAACATTTACCTACCCGGAACTTTTATTTAAAAAGATTTATGTATTAAAAAATAAAAGAAGTGAAATTTATGAGTGAAGTATACAATTGTATCGCAATATTATGACTAATTAATTATGTTCTTCAATGAGAGGTAAAAAATATTAAAAAAAAGAACGTACATGCTCGTAATGAAATGAACTGTTATAACACGTTATCTTTAAATGTGTTTGTTATTGAATACCAAATTTGAATAACGTAACGTTTGTAGGAAATAATGGTAAGATAGACGGACGGTTAAGTCACAGCGTGGGGGCGGAAGGCGCGCGTGCTGATGCGACCTGCGTGCCGCCACCGTTTGACAGCTCGTCTAAAATTTTCATGGCCATCGTATCGAGCGGGAGGGTTCCGGTGCGCGCAGTCGCGACCGACCGCCCGCCCGAGAGCCGCGCTCCATCGCCACTCGAGCTCCCAGCACCCCGTCGTTCACGACAACAACATACGCGCGGACAACTGCACCTTGCTCGTACGTCCGAACCTCAGTGCCGGTGCGTGTTGTGCCTTCGACGTGAACCCGACCCGATCCTCTGATATGTGTATACGCCTTTGTGCTTGAATGGGGTGCGATGGCGGCACCTGCGGAATGTAATCGTAAGGTATGTTTCTATCATTATTTCATCTTAATAAGTAAATATTATATGTATAACATATTGACCGTTTGTAAAACATCATATATATGAGATAAAAAATATAACCATATGCATGTTTCAGTGATAATATTTTTAGTCACGGAAAGTATTGTTTAATGACAAAATAAAACTATTGTGCTGTTTTACATTAACGTTTACGGCCGGAGGTGATAGGAGCGGCCGAAGTCTACGTCGAAGCTCTATGACTGCCGCAATCTGATTATGGCACACCTACTACCTACGAAAGTTATACTTTCACTGAACACTAATACTTTAATACATCATGCGGGAAATATCAATGACATTAGTCAATTGAACGTTCATTATTGACTGATAGTTAATCTTTGATTTGATATCGAAGTTAATACATTACATTGTTATCTGTAACCGTGTTACATGAGGTATTGATTAATCGATGATTTTATATTTGTTTTTTGTTATTGAAATGGTAAAATGCTTAAGATTATTTTTTGCATACGAGGAACTGAGAGTCCAATGCGAATACTTCTATGTAAAATCTAAAATTAAAAAATATAAATATCCCCGGCCATAAAGAATTTTGTCTGATCTGATATCTGATGAGGTTCCATATGGTGATCCAACACCGTGGTTTTGTGTTATAACTTGAAGCGATTCTTATAGCAGAACAATTGAGTAATGGTGCGCTGAAATCGGAATACGGAGCTGAAAAACGACTCTGGACTCAATTTCATTAATGGGGCGTTGTACCATTCTGATTTCGAAAATGATTGAATGGAACTGTACTATTAGGTTAAATCAATAATATAATTTTTAATAATCTATTATTTATTAATAAATTATTTTATGTTTAAAGTCTGGACTTTAATGTAACATACATTTTTACACACTACACATT
>DWHU01001753.1:0-11504 GCA_018247975.1 Parides photinus
TATTCGTTAGTTTAAGAAACATCGAGTTTAAAAAGCTAAATACATAGTTTATAACGTAAAAGATCCGGAAACATTATTTTGTATAATTTTTGTAGAAAATATACATATAAACAAATCTTGTGTCATTATCAATTTTTTTTTAAGATTCAATGGCTTGGCAAAGAAACTTTTAAGTCACCAATATTGGCAGAAGTTGTAAGTAAATGTTAATATTCGATAAATAAAGAACTATTTAGAACCATAAAAGATGTATTACTTTATTCATTACAACAAAATACGAGATGTAAAAATATCTACAAGTGACAACGAAATAGTATAATGGCCCATATGAAGAAGGAGCATAGTCTAAGAATCTTAATATGTTCACAAGAAACTAACAAACGAAACAAGTTAAGAAGCATTACTCAGCAAATGGCAATGAAGCTTTTGTCGCTCAATAAACGGGAATATAAGTACGTTAGGGAAACACAGAGAAACGGACAGATGAGTGGCCAGAATAGGGGACTTTTCTTCGCAAAAAGCATTGTAAATGGATCTTTTGGCACTTGGACGAAATTGACAGAGGCACGAGTGTATTTTAAGACACTTGTTAAGAAATTGTCTTATTGGTGTTTGTAATTTTCTCTATTTTTATTGACTGAAATAATATGTTTATTTATTACTGATTCCGTAAATTCTTATCTAAAGTGATTATTAAACTTTTGTCTTTAAAATCTTAGTGTAATTTAACCTATAGTACATGAAATAATTCCTAGTATTAGACTGGTCTGGGTACTTACGTCTATATCCTAAGTAACAATTAAATTTTTATATAATATTTAATAACAATTTTAATTAAATTACTGTGTATGTCAAAAAAAACTTCACACAGTACTTAAGACCGGTTTAAAAAACATGTAACCACAACCGTGAATTAAATTTAAAAAAATCCAGCGCTGTTCTGTCATTGTCTTAAAAGTGCCAAAAAATTTTAAGTTTGACAACTCCAAAGTTCAAAGATAAATGTTATTGACTCAAACATCAAAAGATAATTGTATGACAAGTAATTGTATAATTATCAATTTCTGGCTATAAAAATATTAACTCTTACGTACCTGCATTATTATCGCGATAAAGTAATATTGTGTTTTAGACCAATTTATTAAATCTAAATCTGTACACTTAATTGTATTATATAAATAAATAATTAAAATTATTATTTCTTTTTAATTTGATAAACACAATACATTACGAATATGTGTATAGTTTTTACATATGCATACAGCGCTGACGATGGTAGTGATTATAAACTAATTGTAATATCGAATAGAGACGAGTTTTACGATAGGCCATCTATGAAGCTCGGGCCTTGGGATGGGGATATTAACATTTATGGTGGTAAAACAACATGAAATAAATTAATTTGTATAAGAATGTAACGTATAACAGTGTTCATCGCTACCATCTGAACAGAAACTTTATTTTCTAGACAATTTTTTTAAGAATAGGTTTTCTTTATTTTTAACGTAAATAACTTTTTTTTCATTTCTAGTTGTTTTATTATATATTGTAGAAAAATCTTTGTACCTTATCAACTGAATTCTTCTCTAAGATATCACTTTGATTAGTATATGTAACATTTTATTTTTAGGTCGCGATTTACAATCAGGATGTGAAGGTGGTACTTGGCTAGCAATTTCTACATCTAACCAGAAAATTGGGATACTTCTCAATTTACCTGGAGTATCTGACCCAAATCTTAAAAGTGAGTTTACACAGTAATTGACAATACTTTGCCATAATCTTAAGAATAACAATACCATCCAAAATAATGGTGACCAATTGTTATCTCTACTGTAAAGGTGACTTTATAATGGAATTTACAACAGTATATTTTGTTCTAAATTAAAGCATATTTACAGCTCCTTTATTAAAACAATTGTTTCAGGTAGAGGACAAATTGTAGAAAACTATATCAAAAGCAACTTAAAGGCTAAGGAGTATATAGACTCCACGAAAAGTAATTTTCAGGAATGCAATAAATTTGTTTTTGTTGCTATTGAATTTGGGTATGCTAATTATGTACACTTGAAAATTTTGTAATGTTTATAATTTCAATAAGCTTATGCAGTAAACTATTCCAGAACTTTATTACCTGCGGTATCTACCTACAATAATTCCACCAATGAATTAAATTATTGGCAAAATCAATGTCTAGGGTTTAGCAACAGCTTACCTGATAAACCTCTTAAAAAGGTAGAATTTGGAAAAAGTAAGTTAGAAGATGCTTGTAGGAGATTTAATAAAATAAACAATAAGGAAAAGCTAATAAAGAAATTGTTTGCTGTTTTAAAATCAGAAGAAAGGTAATAGTTTTTTCATTTTTATTCAATAACTTTTGCCAAAGTTATTTTTCATCACTAGGAAGCAATTGCTTTTTGTGTTTCGTGAATTTTTGTACATTTTTCATTTAATTTTCAATCAATATTGTTCTAAATCAAGCACAAAAAGAATTATTTTATGTATATTGTTCTAGCAACTTACCAGATCCACAATTAGAACAAAGGAATCCAGAATATTTTAAAGAACTGAGCTCTATTTTTGTGAAAATACCAAAAGGAAGATATGGCACAAGGTGACACTAAACTTTTTATTGTGAAAAAATGCAATACCGATACTGCAGGAATTTCAAATGTTTACAGACAGACAGAGAGACAGTTTTGAGATTATTTTTAAACAGGGTTAGAAAATGGAAATTGTACTACTTACCTGGTAGACCAGTTAACATACAAGATCATGTTGTGTATGAACTCTACCTGAGCTTTACTATTGTAAAATAGCATATTTATATACAAAAAAGGAGTATTAAAATTTAAACTGCAATATACTTTAAAAAACAATTTGTTTTTTAGGGCCCACACTATAATGCTAGTTTCAAAAGCTGGTAAAATTGACATTATTGAATTGAGTATGCAGCCACCAATTGACCCAATAAACCCTTCCTGGGAAAAAACTCATTTCAAACTTTAGTTATAAACCTTTCTGTAATTAAAAATGTTTTCAGATATTTCATTTATTATTAAAAAACAACTTCACATTATTTCTAGGACTATTTTTTATTTTTGAATACACCAATTGCTTACCATGAAGTTTGTTGGTAAAGAGAAATCACAATCTTGCTCCAAAACACAACCCAAAAATTTAGGTACATTTAAAATTGTACCTGATATTATGTGGGGATACTTGGTGCGTTTTTCTTCAGTATAAGTGAACATAAGTCTCTTGCTTATAAAATCTCCACTTACAGATATATTAGCGACATCAACAAATGATTTTAAGGAACTGGAATACATTTGTATGGAGACTCTCAATGATTCCCACATGTGCAGTTTATCAGCTGGTAGAATGACCATACGAAAGGGATATTCCAGCTTTGTGTACATTGTTCTTATTATTTCTATTGTTTCCTCCAACAAAACATCACATTCATCTGCAGTTTTACTTGCTATGAACATTGATATAACATCTGATTGGCTGACATTAAATAGTCCAATGTGTTCTTCACTGGCTGGATTATATTGCCTTCCCACTGCAAAAAATTTCAAAGGGAACACACGACTGTACAACACATTTTTAGTGTAATATGCAAAAAAAGAAAATAATGATCCTCCTCCAGTTAAATGCAAACGGTTATCTGCGCTGACTTTGGAATCTTCATTATGGTGTAAAATAAAACTGTGTTTGGGATTTGTGTGATCTTTACCACACCCTTCAATAACTAAACTTTTGACAAAATCTGGGTTGGAGAACTGTGTAAAACCATTATCTTTGAGAAATTTACTCATGTAAAACTTTGCACTCATCTCAAATAAAGCAGCATCACCTTGTAAATAATAATTATCTGTATTTGTAAACTGTAGTAAATTATTAGCGGTACCAATCTTCAGATGATCTTTATTATTTTTTGGTTCTATTTTATAAGTAAATATAATATTGGAGTCTTGGGTTGGTGTCCTTGAATGTAAACTGTTAGGTAATTTCAACGATCCAACTATTGCTGCTTCTTCAGCTGACCACAAGGGAATCTTAACCTTTTTTAAATTCTCCTTCAACAAACTGGTATGAATTCTTAATTTCTCTATTTCTTTGTCTGATGGATTATTTTTTATTAAATTAGCTAACTCATTACTTAATACTTGTTTTCTTTTTTCTAGTTCCAGTTTTTTAAATTTCAGATCCTCATAAAGAATCCATAAATGTTCAATATTAGCCAAATTAATATCTGATTTCCTTTTCAGAAGATTGGCCTCAATTTCTTTTTTATTTTTAATAGACTCAGGAAAATCTATATGAGGAGTTACATAAACAAATGTGTATGTAGCTTTAGGACCATTTATGAAAAGTGCAGAACATCTGACAGGCAATAGGTAACAATCTCTTAACTTAAACAAATGGTTTTTAATAACTTTACAGATCATTTTTCTTCTTTTTACTTGGAGAAATATCATCTAATATAACATCACCATCATTGTCTGTTATATCAGTGTTCTCGTTTTGCGTCACAATTTTTCTTTTATTTGGTAGTGTAAAACTACCATGACCAGCAGCACGTTCCGACTCTTCAATGGTATAAGGATCTAATTCCAAAGCTTTTAGTCTTCTTTTGTGAACTTTTGTTTTGAAATGTTCAGAAAGAGCTTTTTCATCAATGAAATAACGAGCACAATGAATGCAATAGTGTTGCGCAGCGCCAGGTAAATCTAAATCTATGTTCTGATTTAGTAATTTGTCCGCATTTTCTGCAAAAAATAATGACAATCTGCATAACCTACAATTTAAAACGTGTTTTCCTTAGAATTGTGAAAGACTAATAGAACTTACCTTCTTTGAGATCATTATCAATTTCATCTAAATCTTTCTTTCTATTTCTTACTCTCCATCGCTTTTTTAAGTGGGTGTCACCGTGATGGTATTTCTTACGTTTATATGTCATAATAAAATTTAAAAACACATGCAACTAATCGATAACTTACACAGAGTATTACTTTCGTAAATATGACAGCTGTCATTTAACAGAGCATAACGTTAACGTAGCCATGTACCTACAAGTGATTACAATATAAATTATTAACATTCACGGTTTCCAAAAATCAAAAAAATACTTTGAAATGCTAGGTTAAAATTATACTAATTAAAGTAAACGCAATGTAAAACATAATTATATTAATTAGCACGACTGTGTTCACACGCTGTGTGCCCGTTCAGGAAATTCTCTGCTTTATAGCAAATGACCACCATAAGTCTCTCATCTTGGAGTGCTCTCCATGCAGTCCTGTTTTCTGCTTACTAATGGAACGCTGCAATTTAGTAAGCGTACCCTTTTTACTGCATCTAACCAACAGGTATATATTCTGCTTCTGCTTTTTTCTTTTAGGGAGTTACACAACGACAATATTTTTGTTAAAGGTTTTATGTTGTTCATTAAGCATTATTATTATACGAGTTATTTTTTTGTAATTATTACGGCTATTATGGTTTACATTAAATAATTTAATTTGTAATCTAGTGATAGTTGTACGAACGGTCAAAGATACTATCATTGAATATAAGATACCATCTAGTATTCAATATAACCTGCCGATTCTGTGATAAAATTATTAGATTTCACCTGACAGATACCGATATAATAAAGGTAACAACACAATAGTCTGGAAGCTTACACATTCTTCTCTTGAAGATTTCCATGCCATAACTGAATGAAAAAACGAAGCAAACAGAGTGGTTCATTCCTACGCTGTTCACATTGTGCAGGACAAAGAACTTTTTTATTTTAGCGCGCAGATTTCGAAATGGTGGGATGAATGCCTGTCGTGTATATACGTACAATAGTGAAAGAGCGATTGCGTTATTAAACCATACTATTCTTTCATCCAATTATCGCTATGCACTCTCAGTAAATTATTTAGTAGAACATCTTGAGGTTAGCTATTTTACGTTGGTGACCCGGACTGCTCAATTTATCAGTTTAAGTTCTTCTTGTTTTATGTTTTTTTATTCTTTTCTTAATTAAAGTTGATAAAAAAAAGGCACTTTATTTATTCATATTAATATAATCTTATAATAATAAAATTCAGTGAAACAGTATCATACATGAATAAATACAATACTAATGAAATAATCATTAAACAATTTTTTGAATTTAAATTTCGTTACGACACCCAACGTAAAATATAATCAACATTGCGTTTTATCAATGACAGGAATGATTGTGGATTCAGCATAATTTAAGAACAATGATTATATTTCTCAACACTAGATACAATCGTTATCACAACACCAGATGTTACTCTTCCAAGATCATTCTTGGGAACCTGGTGTGATATTGTAGAGACACAGAAATCAGATAGCAAATGTTCATAACCATTGTAATATCTAATGAAGGCATATCAAGGTGTATATATTATTACTGAAGCAACACCCGTGACAAACTCTCATACATATGTTCGCTAACAATAACATAGTTTATACTAATTTTGCCTAAACTAAATCTAATCGTATGTAGTAAGATTATTAAAACATTTAATGCAACTGAGGCATAGGCGACAAAATTCAATCTTTATACTCTTAAACCTTTGCTCATATTGAAAACATTATATACATATAACTTTGAAAAAAAAAGGCGGTAATAGTTTTTGTACACAAGTTATTTTAAGAGAATACCGGTTACGAAAGCAATATTTAAATTTACGAAAACGTTTTCGCCACTAAATAAACTAAAATCTTACGTAATTTAAAACTTTTATTAGAAAGTTATTAAGACAATAATGTTATGGTTTTATAAGACAATATAAACCATTACAGACATCAAATGTTATTTTTATATGTACCAAGTGGCAGATCTAAGCTTTGACGGCAAATCTATAATTTGGTCACAGCTGCTCGCTATATTTTAGAATGTATTAAGACACACCATTGTCTATCGATTTATATATGTACATACATACGCACTACTCCCAACAACAAGAAAAAAAAACCGCTATTAAGTTATAACTTTCATATAGCATTGTAACACCAGTATAATTTTTTTCTATAACATCTAAATGCTGTTGAAATAGTAGATGCATATATATAATCTTTCGATTTCTAAATTTATACGAACAATATCTCTTAGCATCACGTTTTGCCGCCATAATTGCCTAATAAATAATACCATTAATTTTAAGACATTCGGTTCCAAGAATCTTCTCTAAAATCACCAAACACTTACCGCATATTGATTAGTTAATATGTTATTGCAACATTAATTTCTACTTTAATAGCAGCATTGAGAGCTATTTCGCAATATTATTTTTCTTTAATTCGACAACTTTAAACATCAACCTCTTTCATCTCTATGCACTTTCCATAGTAAACAAAAAATTAGGCCTTAATATATGGTGAATAAAGACCAGTACGAATTGTCTATTTCCAGGTTGCTTTATGAATGTGGCAGGGATGGTAAGTTGAAAAGTGCATCGAGACTTGTTGAATATTCCACAAACATGAAAACATTATCATATATTTCAGTACTAGTATGTTGTATTTGGGCAGATGTGTTATGTACAGATGCCCTGATGTTGTTATATCGCTGCTCAGAAATGAGCATAGTTCCCCCACGCGTGTGGGGAGGCAGTTCCCTACATGCCGTAGCCGTGATATGGTGCTGGCGAAGGTGCTTGTGCGGCGTACGCGTAAGGTGAAGCCTGAGCCGCTACACCTGGGTAAGCCATAGAAGGTCCTGTGGGAAATAAATTATAACATCGAATCAAATAGAGAATTAATGTAATATTTTTTTTTTTTAGTTATATTGTCTGAACAAATTTACACATTAACTTACTGGCAGATATTTTGTAAAACATAAGCTCATATTTTTTATTCCTTGTCAATTAATAGAAAGAAATTATTGCTTCCGTCTGTTTTACGACTTAAACCAGCTTTGTCAATAAATGCATATAAATGTACTATTTTTCTAAAATTGAAACACAAAACAATTGACCAAGAGTACCTTTGCATTACAATATTATACATTAATTTATTTTTGTCTGAAATAAAGATTTTCTATTTTAGCAAGACAGAAAAAAATACCACATACCGGCCGTGAGCATGAGCTGCGGTTCCATCATCATAGCGGGCTTGGCCTCATGTTCAGCGCTCTCGGTGCTGCGCTTCGCGTCTGCCTCCTCCAATTTCTCAACTTTAGTTGTCAATTCGCGAACGGTCTGTAAATAAAAAAAGTTTTGTTATTCCTAGAGACTACTCCCTTACTCAATAATATCTCAATAACGCATTAAAACGAAAGCTTGTTCACCTGGAGGTAAGTGCGTGACATGTACTTACTTGAATAAGGAAAGGCATAGCAAAGTCCATGATATTATGTCTCCACGCCAACTCAATAACGACGTCTGGTTTCAATAAATCGTAACACTGTAAGATAACACAGCAAATTTTATTATTAACAATTTAATAGACATGTTTGTTTTGATAGCCAGCTTTCGCTCATTGCTTTTTAAAGTAATCTTTATTATGATTAAAGTTGCTTAATGAAGAATGTGTATGTAAATTATTAGTGTTATAAATTAGTATAGACATTGGTAATGGCAGATCTTTATTGCCAGAAACAATCTAGGTAGGTATTACCGCAACGGCTCATTCTGCCACCAGACTATACAGACATTTTCATGTTCTGGTATAAAAGGTATTGTAACTGACGATATAACAAAGATAATTAGACTCAATATGTTAGATCAGAAGATGATGAGCACAAATTAACGTAATGCACGGTATGTTATCGTAAATAACACCTTAACTCATGACATAACACATTATTGGAAAAAAAACTTTTTATATTAACCTGGTACAAGCAAGCAGAGAAACATTCGAAGTTATCACGTTCTAGGAACCAATTGAGTAGTTCCTCTGCGACCTCAGGCTGACGCGACTCAGAAGCGTACTCCATAGCATCGGCGTATAAAGCGTCTTTCTTGCACAGCTCCACGCTTTGCTTCCACCTGTTATTGCCTTTAACATGGATGAGAAAAGAAAGTATTAAAAAAAGGAAAGCTTGTAGTGAATTCTAAACACTGAGTGCACCACTCTTGTTTGTATGCTACCCATACTTGTATAAAACATATAAAAGTTTTAAATAAAATTTTTAATTAAATTTATTTAGTGCCTGATTGCGATCGTTGTTATACTATACTAGAACACGCTTGCTAGATGTTTTATAGGATTTTTCGGTTACTATTTACCTTTGTATAGGTATGCAGCAATTCTTCTGAATTCAGTAAGTTCGTGTTTCTCTAGTTGTTGGGCGAGAGCAATGGTGTCAAAGTTGTCGAAAGCATCTATCGATGTCCTTAAGCCCTGAAATTTTTTTAAATAAAAATAACATCAATGTATCGTAATAAAATTCGTAAGTGAACGTCAATTATGTTTTATATAATAATAATAAATAATTCTTTATTTCGGACAACTATGGTCCATATTAGGTTAGCAACATTCAAACTTAAAAACTGGTGTTAGTAATAATGTAACAATTACACAAAAACTTAAAGAAATATAATAATTGTGAATCCCTGGTCTGGATCCTCGTGTGAAACCTTGAGTTTATGCAATGGTAAATTGAATATTGGAAAAATGTATGTTGATTGATTTGTCAAATTGTAGATTTAAAATGAATAGTTCGAAAAATTTTATGTATTCTCACCTGATAATCTTCTTCATCAATAAGCAGCGAATTGAGTGCTTCATTGACAGCCTTATTATTCAAGCTTTGGACAGAGCGAAGGTAGGCCTTTACAAGTTGCAAGTGACCAGCTTTGGTGAAGAAGTTGACAGCGCGAGTGTGATCCATACGCGGCGCCAGAACCAACAGCAGATCGTTCAGTAACAGGGGCTTGTAGTCAAGGTAGAACTGGATCGCTTTGTAGTACAATTCCATGTTAGCGACCTAGAAAACATGAAAAGGGAATTATATTATAGACGACGAAAATTAAGATTACTAAATAATCCTTCTAGGCCCCGCCAGGTTTGAACCCGCGAGTAAAAATTGTCGGGTTTGATTGGTCCTAGAGTTTTTAAAACCCACCAGGTTAAACACTGCTTACTGTCTTTGCTGTATCTTTATATCTGGTATATGATAAATGTGTCTTGAAGAAAACCGAATAGACTGTGGTTAGGTTAATATATTTTACTACCGCAGATCACATCCCTTAACAGCATCAGGTCTATCGATTGCAGTAATGCACTGAACTATCTAAGAAAAAGGGAAAAAACCTTGGTTATGATGTCTTTGAAATGTCCTTCACGCCATGCTTCAGTAGGGTGCTGCATCATGGTGAGCGCAGCATTGTCGTATTCCTCGTACTTGTCGTACAGGAATACCAGCTCGGACCAAAGATGTGCTTGTTCGGCCGCACGTAACACCTATTAAATAGTTAAAGTTATTTATAAATGTCGAATTAAATATTAATGAGAAAATTAATTAGTCATATATTTGTTACTTAAAAAAATTATTGTCACAAAAAACGACATATTTATGCAAAATAACATTTTTTACCTTGGGAATATTAACTCGCGACCAAAATAGTTCCAAATGTTCGCGCATCTTTGCCGGCTTGTACTTGGAGTAGAGGATGGCTAGTTCAGTGAACATACCCATATGAGCCCGTTCCAATCCCAATGCTGCTTCAAGTAAACTTATTAGCTCGTCAAAGTGGCCACGGTCCTATAAAACAATGATAAGGTATTCAATTAAACACATTCACAATAGATCCTACTTTTGAAGACTCAGGAGAAATTAAGTTAAAAATAACAGTGATACAATTGATAACATTTTAAAGAGATAATTATTAAATTGTCTGTGTACATCTAATGATAGTATGTCAGGTAACAACGTAGCACCCGTTTCTACTGCTAATCATCAGTATATAAACAACTGTTTCAGTTTGAATGGGACTGTGATATAGTGAAATTAGCGACTTCAGTGGAGACTTGTCATGCGTAAAGGCGATAAACATTGTTTGGTGCTGTGGATCTATAATGTTAGTGGTACATAATTAATAACTTTATAGAATGTTATAATGTTAGCCGGCATTTGCACATCTTGCTAATACATGTGACCAATCTTCATTTTTGAATTATTTGAAATAAAAAAAAAGTTATCAAGAGCAGACCTGGTAGTAATTGATGAGGTCTTCCAATTCATCTGCGTGTACAACGATGTGTAGTCCGCACATCTGCGCCAGCCGGAACTCTCCCGCGTCCACGCACGCGAAGCAAACCTCTTTCCACGTGCGGGTTGAGTTAGCCTTGCGGGCACTGTCCACCGCACCTACAAATTAACAATATGGGTTTAAGACGAAATCTTTTGATTACAAAAAATATGTAAAACCTCTTTAAAATAAATTTCTTTTCAAAAACGGAAACAGAGTATAAGGAAACTGACCCACTTTTAAATTGGTAAAGTGAAAGTGATACCAGTTAAC
>DWHU01001754.1:0-11503 GCA_018247975.1 Parides photinus
GCTCTGTGTAAGACTTTAGTACTCTTTGTGTTTGGAAAATGCAACTGTTTTTATTTTTTATATGAAACTATTAACTTACTTCACTTTTAATATTGACAGTTTCAATATGATTATTAAAATGACCAATGTGCAATTAAAAGCTTATGCATTTGACTACAAATAAAGCTTCTGCTTTTAAGAAAAAATATGAATACCATTAATAATACTAACATATAACATAAAATGAAGGGCCTATACATAATAATCATTTTAAAATTAATTATATATAAAGCTTTAAAACAGTTATTCATGTCTATGATCAAACTAATCTAAATGGTTGGACAATTTCAATTTCAATTTTCAATTCAATTTCTACAAGTAAACTTTGTATCACTAAAAATAGTGTTAGATCACTAAAAACAGTACTACTATAAATTTCTAAAACGAATGACTTAGTTATAGACTGTTAAAGACCTAACAGAAATGTTGGTAATATCATATTCAATTAGAAAGAATAAAGAAAATCGTCGTTTGTTAGTAACAACAGTCGCAGTTTTTATTATAAAAATTGGAAAGTAAAACTTGACCTTTCAATGAAATGTTTTGTATGATTATGTTTTACTTAATATTATACATTCGACTCGTTACAAATTAATTAAAATATTTAGTATTCCAAAACTCCTTAAAGCTATTTAGCTTTAAGAATTTTTGATAGTTTTAGTTGATACTGCTTTAAATTATTATCAAAATTTCTTTTATTAAATTCACACTAAGGAAGGAATAGAAACTAAATAAGAATATCATACATATAACTAGTGCTACGAGCTCACGTACGCTATTAGCAGGAACTCCGCACATTGCCAACTTTTGAATTCAATTACATTTTAAAGGTGAAGTATCGCTTTACATTTATGAAATGAAATTAAAAGGTAACTATCCTTAGATAACATTCATAACCTTCTAATTTAACCTAATTAGAAGCTCTGGAAACTGAAATAAAAGCTTCTATATAGTGAAAATATATACACCGGCATTGAGTAAACGAATAGTATTTAGCTTGATTAGTGTGAGATGTAACCATATTATTATTTATTATACAACATTAATTAGTCTACAATTTGAATTAAAAAAGTATAGCCACCAGATATTTCAATTAGAGAAGGGTGTGATTTGGATATTCGCCAGGATCCCTTGTCACACTGCAGCGGCAGAACTGACCCGTCAGTGAAAGGACATTCTACTAAATATATACACAAAAGCGTCTCTAATTTAAAAATACTTAATGAACCTTTTTTTAAGAGACCTTTAATGAAACGGATGGTGTATGCTATAGGTATTCTATTTCACTTACTTCCAAAATAAACATTTAATAACGGAGCCTCGGATATTAACGAAAAATATTAATTAATAACAGACCTAGCCACTATAATACTTTTGCATTAGTTACGTAGTTTAAGGCAAATTAATGGGATTAAACCCCTGGAGATTTTATGCTTAGTCGTTAGTTAAACGAGTTTCCCAACACAAGCCAATAAATTATTAACCCAGTTGAAAAATATGGTCTAGTAAAAACATCGCCTTTTTTAAAATATGTTAAAAAAGCATTCAAATCCAAAGAAGTATTAAAAAGAAATATATTTACACGATTTAAGTATTAATATACTTTTATATATACCGGAATCCATAAAGGTCGGGTAGATTATCGTATTATAAACATTTTCTACGCAAGCATAAATAGTTTAAGCTTAGTTAAGTAGTTAAGGGTAAATTTATGGGATTACACAGGTGAAAATAAATTTCGCACTCGGTCGTTAATTACGACGGGGGTTTCTCAACGGGGTCCAAGAAATTATCGCTATAATTCGCTTCTAATTAAATATTTGTGCTTAATTTCATCTGGTTCGTGATAACACAATCGTCATTATAATCATCGAATCATTGCTTTTCACTTCTGAATTGAAAAACTTACTCGGCAAGTCTACTACTCTTGGCGTACTTTGTAGTTTAGTATCATTCAATTCACAATGTATACTATTCCAACATAAATATATCACTTACAAATTAGCCTGTGTCTTAAATTAGCATTATAAATAGCATTTAGCATTATACAATACTTTATATAAATAGGTATCCATTCCTGCGATAATAAATTAAAAGTATTAACTACTTCTCGTGCTATTTATTCTTTCTATCTACTAACATGTATTAATAATTAAAACTTCTTATTATTAACATAGTTTCATTGCCTTTTTCCTAAATCTATTTTTTACGCTGTCTTTCTTTGCAGAATTTCACACTGGACACGTCCCTAACAAGATTTATTACAATTACGCAATTCCTTAATTACATGAAGCGTTCTTGTGCTCAGAATTCTTATTGTACTAAAATCGTTTAACAACGGCGTAAATTTAAATAATAAAAGGTTAAATGTACGCTTATAACGGAAGCGGTAAATACTTGTTTCACTCAAATAAATATTCCTTGAACCAATGTAGTTTTTAATTAGTTAAGAGAATTTTAACGACGTTTATATAAAAAATCAAATTTGAGAATATTCTCTTCAAATTTCCCGATAACCGGTCCGTCGAAAAAACCTTAATTTAGATCCCGCCGTTAAGAGAAAATATTCAAATAGCTTTTTGCCACGACATTAAACCGTTATTCAAAATAAGGTTAATGTTGCATGTAACGTTTACGCAAAATAAGATCTTGCCTTATTTATTATACACATTGAATAAGCCAATTTATCTCTTCACAGAAATCTTACTAATGTACTATGTTTTCATATAGACATAAATCAGTACGTTACAGAAATTTCCTGTCACGCATCTTCTTAATTAATACACTTATACTACAAGGGCTTTAATGTTTATTTCCTTTTTAAAAGAATATCTCAATTATTTTCTTCTTATCATAGTGTAAAGACTTACACAAAGGTTATTTGCTGTATTCAGAAGAATAAATGAAAATGATTCTAACGTATTCACATAATATTTGTCGAAGAATATTCATTTCATACCGAGACTAAATTTATCTTACAAAGAGATAATACGAAATTTTCATGTCTTTGACAACACTGTACGATACCTAGTATTAAAAGCGAATAAAAAGTCTGCGAATTGAACATGGATAACCGTTAATGTACGCCGATATGGGATTAAAGTTTCACGCTGAATAAATAGAACCTGTGATACCCAATGCTCCAGAAACGATTTATGAATAATGTCTGAATTAAATTTGAAGAGTAGATGATAATGATAGTACCCTACTTTTTTGAACTCGCCATAATCATCACATTCACCATCATAATATAATAATCCTGCTACCATAAATGCAATGTCGAGTTTTAGATAAATAATTAAACAGTTCTCTTATCGATCCCTTGGCTCAGGAACTTCTCTCAGAAAAATAGATCTTTTCATTCACAATTCTGATCCAGTGCAAATGTGATATGTTCATTGAAGTTTTCTTAACGAGAAGCTAAAATTCATTGGGTTTTAAAACCATATTTATTTGAGATCTACCGCGCTTATTACCGACGAACTGAGCCATCACGGATTCGTTCTATTATCACCTATGAATGCGAAATAATTTTGTTATTAACCATCTTTCAAATAACGTAAATTTTTTTATTCAACGGTGCCAGGAGACGAGTGAAAAGTTCACAACACACCTCTCATATAAGAGAAGGCTCTGAGTCCCAGCATTGGTAACATTAAATGAGCTATTTATTAGATACATTTTAGAACATGAAATGATTTAGAGACCCCATCTTATGCAACCATTAAATTACATACATATTCAAATTAATTAACTTAATTAAACTTCAAATAGTTTCAAATAAAATGAAATGTATCATATTTAGGTTTAACACATACTAAGAAATACTCTACATTTTGTTGCATTTTTATATAATAATTTTTAATTATAGATTAATTTTGAACATCTTATGACAATTTTCAAATCGTTGTCCAAATTTTTACGTAATGTTCAAAAATTTACACCGGACTTTCTTAGAATTAAGAAAACAGAAATTTCGCAAAACAGGCGCACCAGGAGTACATTGAGTTTGAATAAAACATTTTCTTGACTTGCATAAACAAATTCGAAAGCCGAGAATGTGAGAACATTTTATAAAATTGAAATTTGCTGAACATCTGCTAAAGAATATATTATATATCATACACATGAACATACTGTTGTATTTTATTACATATATATTGAACAAAAGTATTAGAGTTATCATTTACTGCCATGAGTTATTTTTGTATAACCTTTACTGATACCACCGAAATGTACAAATTTCAATAAGATTTTAAATATTATGGATGAACTTTAATAATTGTTTTTAAAATGGCCGTGGGTTATATATTTGTTTATGCTAATCACCAAAAAGAAAAAGTAAAGCCATGTATACAATTTTCAGGAAAAGGTGAAAGTTTCATTCGTTCCGACGCTGCAGCGGCGCCGCCTCAAATACACTACGTTAGTTCTTAAATAGCCTTGCGAATAATTCTTGGTAGGTATCGGCGTTACTTTGTCAGGATTTATAATCTATCAAATTTATTATCTCTTATAGACGTATAAAGCACACGAAGATTAACAATCGCTAATACACGTAATAACGATTACAAAACTCTAACAAAGACAAATTAAAAAAATTGTTTATCTGTTACTGATATAAATAACGAAGCCGTTGTTATTTTCGGTTCCCATAACACACCTTCGTACAACTAGTAAGTTAAAGACTTAAAACTTCCCTTGAATGGAGAGGGGAAAATAAAACCATTTAACGACGTTTCACTCTTCTCGTGAAAGTTGGAGGGCAGAGTAGTAAAAGTCTAACTTTATGCGACTTCCTGAAACAAGGAAATCCAATTAGCAATACCAAGCCCCTGGAAGTCGGCTAGGATAAAGTGAAAATAGGCACCAAAGCGATTCAATTGCATTGAACCGAGTTTAACATTAAAACTAAGTGTATTTTTAATATGTTCGTGAACAATTTTTTTTAATGTTACAAATTTCTTAAGATCTTATTCACTAACGATATCTTCAAGATACTTAGTATGATTAAATTATACTACACTACCTTTCCTGTTCCTAACGATCGTCATCTTATATAAAAATAAATATAAATTAAAAGTCCTCATTTATGCAAGGTACATCGTCCCAAACCACTTAAGACTATTTTCATTTACATCATCATATTGACTTTACGTTGTATTAGTATTGTATCCAGTCACCCGGAGAGATTTCCATGCCCTTAAACCTGCAATAAAACTCGAGTTACAATATTACTTTTCAATTTCTGGAATCCAGAATAATCTTAGAAATATTGTATGTTTGTTATTTCTAAGTAAGTACAACCCAGTTGTATTGTTACAGCATAAACCAAAATAGCAATCTAAACATAAGATCTCTAAATAAATTATATTGATATTATTAATAAACTTGGGTTTAAGTAACCATTAAAATATGATAACCATCACATGTAATCACGTATAACTAATATTTTCTTATATATTAATATGGGATATAGTCGAAAGGATATATGAAAACCCCATTTTTCAAAGCATCGATAGCTTTTAAAGTATTTCGTTATCAAAATTAATTACAATAACCTTGATATGTAAAATTTTAAAATAAAATTATTATGGGTAGGATTTAAATAATTTAAAAAGTAAAACTCAACAGGGTTTATAATTTTATATTTCTTAATTACATAAATGATGGCCAAAGCTATTAACGTATGTGTTAACTCATTAAGATTATTCTATCTATGTAACTTACGTTTCTCTATACTAATAATAGTACTTATTTCTTTTGTAACAGCTATTTTTGTTTCAATTATCTGTCTTTATTCCCGTCTCCGTTATTTTTAATACTTCCACACCATAGATTCCTTAATAAAGAACCGAAGCTTTAAGTTTGTCCTTACAAAATTAATAATAAACAAAAACACTCATATAACTGAGACCTCATTTATTAACATAGTATGTTGTTAAGTTTTTAATTAAAATAGGCACTAAACAGAGCACTAGTAATAGCACTAGAGAACCACTGCTATGACTGTAACAAATGCAATTATAGAAGGGAGATAACTCGCAGCGCAAATGTAAAAAATTAATTAGCGCACTTGCATGCAACATTTGTTTAACTACTGAGATGTGTAAAGGGAACTACGTTTAAACTAAAAATTAAACAGTACAATGAAAAATTATTTTCATTATGACATAAATTCATTCATTTGTAAATATGTACATGAATTTCTTATAAGCATAAAGTTAATACGTTTATAAGCATTACTATATTGAAGTACAATGATCAATTTAATCTATTTTGTCATACATTTTGTCCAGCGAGTCAATAATATAAAGTAAAATAAGTTAGACACGGTCCATTGCAAATCTAAGCATAGCCGGAGTATACCCAGGGGACTTAGTACGGAGAGCAGACTTTCCGCTTGACTATTCACAACTTGCTTCAAAATTCCTTCGACCAATCTTAACTTAATATTAAGTACTAACAGATGTTTTCAGCTTTGTCCGATTCAAATTACTTATACCTATTGTATGACACCAGATTTATACCACTTTGTATCGAAGAAATGACAAGCTCGTCATCGTGACATAAGATAGAACTTAGAGCGATCTTTATAAGTTAAATACGTCATGTTTAACATAATTAAACAAACTATTTTTAAACAGTTATTATTATAATAATATGTATTCGAATCCATAAAAACTTAGAAATAGTTAATAACACATAGAAAATATTTCATAACTTTTGAAGCCATAACAAAAAAAAGAATATAAATAAATCTAACGTTTCTAGGTCATGACTACGTTATATTTTGTTTGGTGAAATGAAAATTAAGTGGAAAATTTATCGATGTTTGTAGTACGTAAATTTGTTAAACATTGATTTACTCCTGCTTACAAATTATTAGACCCATTTCTAACCTCGTTCATTCCGAGGGAACTTAATTAAACGGTATTATAATTCGTACGTAATTAGAAAAAGTATTAAATGTTACAGCGAAAGGAATGGAATTCAAATAAATACTGTTGGAAACATATAAAGAGCTTAGTGGAAAACGAAAATGTTAACTCTGTAAGCTTTCAGTGAGCTTTGGTAAATTAATACAATTATAGTAGTTATAAATATTCTAAAAACAACCTTTGCTTACATGATTAAAAAGCAGATAGTATATTAATTTATTTAAACCAAGTATTATAATAAAATAAATAATTCAACACTTATGATAAATTCCTGTTTTCTCTTTACGTGTACTTAATGTTAGCTGTTTTCATCTACTATTGCGTAAGGTGATTCAGCATTAGTCTTGAGATAATAAATACCGTCTTTTCTGTAACAAATAAGGATGTAAATATGCAAATTTATAATAGGACAATATATTTGATATTAATTATTTGGGTAACATTTAAATAAACTATTAATCTTATTGTACTAAATGTTAACAAATCTCTTGATGAGTATGGCAACTCAAAAACATCATACTTAAACATGTACTTAACGATGTAATAACTACAATATTTACATATTATTTATACAAAATTTAGGCTTTTAAGGACCGATCATTTACTTTCCGGCTTTAAAACGTATTTTTAGGTTTATGCTTCTACTTAGCCATCATACTTTCTTTATATACATACATAAGGAAATCCTGGGGAAGAGTAATACGGGACTTTTACAAGCTAAATCCCATATGGTGTCCCTCTTGACGTTTTAAGCTGGAACTATAGAAACTTTTTCTCACATAAGATCAGTTCCCATAACACTTTGAATTTAACATTAACATTAAACAATACTTATTCTAACCTTAAAATAGCTATGCCCTATTTATTATAATAACAAATTGAATCTTTATCCAATAAATTCTATTTGATTAATGTAGATCGAACTCGAAAGAGTGGTTTCGACCCTTTGTTGATATTAAGTTATCGAATCGAAAATTATTCACTTACCCGTAGTGAATATCGAAACCACCCATTATAAGGGTCTCTCCTGTACCTTGACATGAACCGTTGTAATACAGCTCGTCGTAGTCCTTGCATCGCACAGCCGTAAACGGAACTGTTGATATGATCGATTCAGAAAAAAACATGTGTGCCCGATTGTGTGCACAAAGACCTGCATAAAGAAACAGAGGATTTTCTTTAATAATAGCCTCTAGATACAAAATACGACACTTTATCTATTAATGCATATATCTATGTATTTATACTCATTATGAATGCGTTTATACCAGAAGTTAATAAGTAAATAAAGTTAACAATAGTTCTTCGTCGATCCGGATTTGTCTTCCAATGTATTTTGAAATATTTTATATTAAAATTAATATAAAAAAGAATCGTATAAGACATGTAATAAAAGTATTCTCAATACCTCATTATATCTATTAACGTTTTTGTTACAAAAAACATTTACTGTAGTATCTTAACGCGTTTAAAAGAGTTACAAATGAATTTCCAATATGATAAATAAATAAGCGAAGTATTTTTTTATTAAAATTAACTCACTTGACCCCATATTAACATAGTGTTGAGTGACAATGCGGTAGTGAATGGTATAGTGTTATCTGTATAATACTCTAGCTCCCATATTTTCAATACCAATAAACAGATATGTTGATGTCGGGTGGGTTTAAAAAACTTACAACAATCTATGAAAAATGTGAGTTTACAAAATGTATTGTCGACGTGTCTGTATAAATAGACACGAGTCCCACACGTTTGTCCGTTTGTGCGACACAAAGTTTACATATCGTAAACAATAGTGTAAATCTTACCCCTGTAATCGAAACGGCATCCCGGTTGCCGAGTGCCGCCATTAGGATAGAAATCGATATGGCCCAGCGGCGAAGAGAAGCCCAGATAACCGCCACAAGTGTGGATTACTTCAACATGCCGCGCGTCGTGTTTGTCCAGACGAGCGTCTTTGTTTCCCAGAGTGAAAAGCGGCAACGCTGGATCTAGACCTAAAATTCAAATATACAAAAATCATGCACGAGAAGATCACAAACTTATAAACTCGTATTTAAAATAATAATATGGGCATACTATTTATATTACCTGTTATGGTATCAATGGGTCCCTGTTTCACATATGCTCCGGCAATGCCGACCACATGGGCACCTAAACTGTGACCAATCAAATGTACGTCATCCATGGAGACACCCTCCGTAATTAGAAAATTGAGGAACTCTGTTAATAAGCGGCCGACCATTGCTACATTGTAACTAGCGAGGATGTAGTTGACATTGGCGGCATTACCCCAATCAACTACTATAATATTAAGATCGCTAATATTCAAATATGCTGTAAATTGTAAAAAATCATTAACATACATTGAAATAATAATTATGTATCCATTACAATAGGGCAGTGGTACATAATTTGACGCAGCTTCTCATTGAACCATGTTAAGATATTTAATCATGTAATTTTAATAGCTATAACGCTTTCAAAATCTTAACAATGTTTTCATATTACAAAATAGGGACAGTAAATAGTAGAAATATTTTTACCAACGCTATATGATTTATTTTATAATAACTGCCTCCGCTTTATTATTTTTTATAAAAGCGTAGCATTCTTTAAGCAGAGAAAAATGTCAAACGAGGAAAATTAACAGAAATATATTTTTTACCTTATGTATAAATAAGGAATAATAAGAAGAAAATTTTACCTTCTTTGATTGATTCGGGCATTGGACTGGATCCATGATTAAGCCACCCATGAGTGAGAACTTTGACCTTATTGTTAAAGTTAAAATTGGAATTCCGCAGTGATGCTGTGTCGTTAGTTTTGAGCTCTTGAGAGTCGTATGGATTGCGCCTGAAAATTTGATAAGTGTTTGTCTGAATAACTTGTACAATTATAATTGTTTCTTTCTGAACTAATTCACATAAAAACACGATAAATAGTGTAAGTGACACAACAATCTTGCTAATACACAAAGTTATCTGTTATGAAAACTTAATAAAAATGTAAGTCATTATAAATTAAATTATTTACCGTATGAAAATTTACTGTATGTTTCTGTATTACACCATATATCACGAAAATGTGTAAAATCACCTTAAACATTAAGCATATATATAATTAGAGTAGATAACTAACCTCGTAAACAATTTAAACTGAACGTCCTGATCATAAACCCATCCCCAAAAGAGCCTGGTTTCGTTAACGGCGGAAGCAGGCGGGTATGTTTGAACACTTGCAAGCCAAACGGGGTCGTACGGTGACGGAGCATCCCATTTTATTGCAGAAACTGTGAAAAAAAAAATATTTGTTATATCTACCATTTGGTCGTAGTTCATATTCATCTCCAAATAATTAATATATCGCAGCTACAGAAGAACCCCACATTTACAGAATTATGTCTACAAGAACTTCCGTAGTTCTAATTACTAATAAATTCCCATTTAATCGTCAAAACTAATTTTGAAAACGTGTTCATTCTCATAAGTAAAAAATTTGGATAGCGTCTGGCATAAATGAATATATTTCTACTAAAAGACAATGTAACATCTTGGGCAAGTATTTTCCGTTTACATGTTTTTTTTTTAAAAAAATACGTTTATTCTGAAATCAATATTTTCTGTTTTTATATTCTTGGACATGATCTTTCATATGACCGATTTTAATATCGGTAATGGACATTTCTGGAAAAATTGTAAAAATACGATAGTCGATAGTTCGAGAACTCTCTCCCAACTTATATTCTGTTATAACATACATCCGATTCACTGGTTGCTAAGCGGAATAAATAACACACCAGTTTTGCTCCAGCACAAGGTGAGGGGAATTCGAAGCATGCGCGCCGTGGCATTGCTTCTGCAATAATAATGAGGAAAGTAGTAAAAAATGAGCCCCTCGTAGCTTGCGAGACGTCATCGTGGTTGACACTATGCCTGGCGACCATATTATTTAACCAATTTTATCAGTTCCACCATATACATAACCATTGTAAAAACTTTACATCATTTTATCATATTTTCTCATTGTGCAATTTTGATGATCCACCTAGCGCGCAAAGGAAAAGGGTTCGCAAAACTACCCAACATTCACTACTTGAAGAGGCACATTTTTATTTCAGTTTATTAGCGGATAATTCGTTCATGCGCATATTTTTTCCTAAAATATTTAATACTCTACTAAACTACCAAGCCGTTTAATAGCGGCCTAATACTTATTTTATTACTTAACCCCGTCATATACTACATATCTATTTACTAATATAACGCAATGCTACTTCATACTAATGTTCTAAAAGACGTTTTTTTAATTATCATTTCACTTAGTTATTGTTAACAAGTGGAACAACTAATTGTGTATATAAACACTGATCGAAGTCACAAGAAATAACGCAACAGAAACGGAAAAGGTGTTATAGCTAATTTATTTAAAATTAGTTAAACCTATATACTTAGTCTTGCCATAAATATTGTTATAAAGAAAAGCACGATTTTTTTTTTATACGTAACATTTATTCCTTT
>DWHU01001755.1:0-11503 GCA_018247975.1 Parides photinus
CCAATTAATTCCTTGGGGTTGGGGCAGTGTGTTAGTCTCCATCTGTACTAAACACACTGCTAGGGTTATTGGCAATGCTTTTTCCAGCCGGCCGCCTGCCTGACGCTAACCCTCTTTGGGAATGCCAGTGATATTTAATTTTTTAAAGCGTACATAACTCGAAAAAGTCATTGGTACCCGCCTGGATTCGAACCCACGACCCCCGATTCGGAGGACGAGGTCCGTAACCACTAGGCTATCAACGCTAATAATAAATATTGAGTACAATCTAAAAATATTTCGATCAGTTCCGAAATCGCGCTCCGTTCGTAGTGGTTGTGTGTCTCGTAAGTAAATCGCCAGATGAATATTGTTTCAAACGGAATTAGGCACGCGCCGGAGGGACGAGGATCACTTATAATTGTTATTTTATTCATAGAAACAACGGTCCTGCGGGACGTCGGATAGGTGAACAAATATTTTGGCTTGTCGAGCACCTTTTAGCGCTTCCGATGTTGTGAATGACGAGCGTACTGTTCAACCGCATGAAATTGCTTTCCGTATTATTAAAACGCCATGAGCATAATTTCCTGCGTCGAGTGGAAGTATAATCGTTTTTGTTACTATCAGACATAGCTTCTTTGTGGGTTAGTCCTAATTAACAAATCATTTTGAAAAGTAAATATTAAAATAGTGTTAAATATATAAAAAAATCTCTGTCTTCTGTGGATATTTATTATCTCAAAACGATAACTTTAAGGAAAAGAAATGTATAGTTAACACTAGTCTTTCTTACTTTTTATAATTGAATGTGTTGATTGTAAATATTATTCAATATATTTTTTTTGTATTCGAAAGATCAGTTTAAAACGTCTTCAAACTTTATGAAATTAGCTGGTAATGTAGTCAAGTTCGAGTGCGATTACAGCAGGCAGTTTGCCGCGCCACCTGTAGCCGGTTAGATAAGTGTAATCCCGCCGCAGTTGGACATTATCCCGCACAATCATCCCGCAAATCCCGTATCATTAAGTATCGCTAAGAAAGCGATTCGCGGACCATTACCATGTTAATAACGTAGGGGAAACGGTGATTAATCAACTTGACGTTTAGTTAGAGCCGCTGTTTGGCTACTGGCCTTGCGGCGTAGACAATTTTATGCATGAGATCTGAGCCATAGATTAAAGACTCGATGAACATTTTAAACGTCATACCGCGCTAACATAAAATATGTACAATCCTACATGGATTATTCTTATCTTACTCTATTTCATAGATTAAAATGTAATGTTAATATTCACGCCAATTATAATAGCAAAAGGACTAACAATCTCACTGCCATTGAGTGGTTTCATAATTATAGTCAAACAATTGTACAAAAGCATGTTTACGGTTTTCAGAACTTTGGAAATAATGTTTGTAAATATATTTTATTTAAGCCTACTTAATGATCCCATTGCTCCCATTACTCGGCCGTCTGTCATAATGAGAGAGTTTTGGCCTTAATCCACCACGCTGGCCAAGTGCGGGTTGGCGGATAAAGCCAGTGATATTTAATTTTGGAAGCGCACATAACTCCGAAAAGTCAGCGGTGGCGCCGGATTCGAACCCGCGACCTCCGAACGGAGGCCGAGGTCCCAAACCACTTGACTATCACGGCTCAAAAATATTATGTTGTATACAATATATAACACATCTATACTATAAATTGATGAACACGAAATAATTAAACGATTTCCCTATTTGTGTTATTAGTGTAGACTTTTGGTACTGAATGATGCAGTGGACAGGAAAAAGTGAAGGCTATTACGCTCGCAACACACCCGGTTAATCCTACTCATTTAAATCATAAAACCTTTAAACACACACAAATTCAACGTAACATAATGTGCACAACCTAGCCGGGACTCGCGACGGTCAAAAGCTGATATTTCTCTTTTAATCCCTGTCAGATTATTTAAATTCCCACCTGCGGGCACTTGCTGCCGCTCCGTATTTTTTTTTTATTTAACAAAATAAAATATAAAAATATCCCCGTATTTGTTTTGGACGGATGGAATCCTTTAATTTTCGGCACGGGCGCGTGACAGTTGAACCGCTTTGCTTGCAGTTTTTGGGTCGGTGTAAAAAATGTTTTTCTATATTTCACGTTTATATGCTGATGAAACGTTTCATAAATTTAAAATTGTTTAGAGAGTGCTTCTGTCGGTGCCGTCGGCAATTTTACTTTGAACTTATACGCAGTTGTATTATTTTTACAATTAAATTATACATAGTATTTCAAAATAGTGTCGCGTGCCATTAACTATAAATATAAATAAACCAAAATAGTTTTTTTCTGCGAACATGTTTGTTGGTAATGTTTACTTTATCCGTAAATTTAAAAACGGTTTAAAAAAAATTTTAGATTTTTTCTGTTCAAAGTTATCTTGAAATGTTCAAATTGTAAAATAGTATTAGAATGTTATACATAAGCAATAGCCTACAAAATTTACATATATATCTTTATCAAACAGCTAGCGAATGATTTTATTTATAAACAATAGCAAAATTCATTGCAGAACGTATGCGATAAAGCTATTAAGAAATACATTGACATCAAAGTATTCCAATGCTTGTCTTAATATAACCTCTCGATATTCGCTATTTCTACAACTCAAAAATATTATACATTTAAAATGTTAAAGGATGTAATAGCATTTTCTTTTATAATTTAACATTTACTGAACGAATATGAAACATTAGCGTCATAACGTTTACACAATGGACTGAGTTTTTTGTAGAGACCGCTCCGCCGGCGACTGGACTCATATAAAAAGGAAATCTAGCAGTTCTCCTAGCATTGTAAACATTTAAGTTTGTTCTACAATGTCTACACATTGAAATAAAACACAAAGCTTAGCTAAGCTTTTTAAATTCAACTGAAGTTTACCTCCAGACATGTGCAGAGGATTTTTAAAGGCATTGAGAAAGTTGAGAAAGTACGTTCCTAAACATTTTCAAAACTATTAGAGAGCAGAAGTAAAGATATTACGACGGACCTGGGCATGTTGTTAATAAGAGAAATATGTACAAAATGCTATGCAACTCAGAGTTTTTTGTGACATCAAGAAGTGTTATGTTTACTTTGATTTACATTTATATTCTTTGATTAAATCAAAGTTGTTATTTGTTTGTATATAAATTAATTGAAGCTGCGGCCATTGTGGATACGTTACAAGGCCGGAGCACACAGCAGTCGCAAACGGTTCCGCGGGTGGAATTTTGCAATTGTTGGCAGCGGCTCTATCCCGCGACTGTCGCTGCCTTTTATTTGCTCACCTCCACTCCAAATTCTTTCCCTCACTCGTGGTGCTTTATGTAACTTTTTCGCGCACTCGTCGCGCGCACTGTACCGCGAGAATGCTCCGTAATGAAAACAACTTTTTGAATTAACGTCGCATTCGAGTTTTTCCATTCGGCTTTCCATTGAAAACATAAAGCACCGAGTATCGAGCTTGAACGTTGTTTGAAAATTTGCGCTTTTAACTCTTTTTAAATCTTTTCAACGGCTAAAATAGTGCTTTGAAAAGAGTCGTTAAATTTTAAAAAGATTTACAAGGACTATTCACAGTAATTATCTGCTTGGAATGTCATTTAAACAACTTGATTATCGTGGGCTCTTGTTAGTTTAAGAGGATTCTAGTATTTATACTCAGATTGCCTCTCTCAAACTAAGTAACTGATAAATGTTTTAGTTAAAAATAGTACTTTTTTTTTGATTATCCCATTTGAAGAAGGGAGGAGAATAACACATACACACTCATACTTATAAAAACGTTGTGTAAACAATTATAATAAATTCTTGCATACATACATACATACAAAATAAAACATGCGTATAAAAAAATGTTATGAATCTATTACACTTATGGTATTGACTGTACTTACCAGTAATTTAGTGAAAATCATGTATATTTTTAGAAAGCACCGTATGTAATAAACCATTATGTTTTGTAATTAGAAAATGTGCAGGTTTCACACAAATTTTATTGGGTTTGAGAAACCGTAGCGTTATAAGAATGTAATATTTTTTCTTTGAACGGAATAAATGTAAAAAGAAAACATGGGAAGCACTTTTTTGCACGGATTATAGAGACAGATAATTTTACTTTAATATAATTTTACAATATAAATACATAATTATGAATGAAAACGACGGATGGATTGTGTAAGAGTTGATATGCAGTGTAATGGAGTGAATGACGAGTTAGCGTCTGACAGGAATGAATGGAGAAGACTGACATACTGCGCCGACCCCAAATAAATTGAGAAATAGGCAGAACAATAATGATAATTTTACATAATAAGTACAGCATATTAAATAGGACACACATTAGTGGTTAATATTTAGAAAGAGTTGCTACAAATGTCTAATTTAGACGCTACAAAAATAACATGATCGATGTACTAAAATTGAAATCGACAAGCTGGTTGCGGCCGACACCTCGCGTACAATGGTTGGAGCCGAAGCGAGACCGCAACGAGTCGGCCGATAAATCATACGCCAACTTCAAATAGAAATGTCATATTATTTCCACAAAAGATTTAACTCGAAAATAAATTATGTTTTCCCCCTTTCCGTGCTATTGTTCAACGACGTGTGGAAGCCGCACCATTCTCTGCGATATTTAAAAAACCATTAAGTGCACGCTTTTGTATACAAAAACTCGACCGGCGCTGTCTCTAATAGTAACGAAATAATCAATTATACAATTTCAAGCAAATATTTATACGACTCGACCAAACAAATTATAATTTTAAAGCATTTGTCATCTACAAATTTTCAGGTAAAATGAATATTAGAAGATTGCTCTATAAATGTTGAAGTGAACTTTTTACATCGAAGACCACATTACTTGGACAAGTTCAAGACATTGTTTTTATAGAAATCATTACGAAAGATGTATATCTACAGTGAAGATTTATCATTCAAGATAATGTTAAAATACATGTTAGTTAAAATAGCATTTACAAATATAAATATTTATTATTTTAATATTAATAGCCTACAAAATAAAATTAACAACGGAATTGAATTTGGGTTCTTAGACCAATGCAAAATATTGACTTAAAACGCCTAGACCGCGTAAAAACAAATTTGAATAGTTTCTTGATGCACATTCATTTTACAATATACAATAAATAGCTTTAATTTATATTGTAAACTTCTTAGAGGATATTCAAGTTTTTATTTTATTATAAATTGTAACTTAGAAGGTTCTGGTTGAAGCATATTTACGCAAAGCACGTTACCCAACAAATCTGTGGATGGCCCCATAAATTCAACGCTAGCCTGATTTACAGCCGCCGACTAAATGTTTGATTTGTGCTCGTAAATCGAGATGAGCGTTTGTCAGTCGCACAGCTGATCCTTTCCACCTTCATAATAGGCTAGTGAAGATTTAAAAAATAAGGGTATTTTGTGCACAGATTTTTTACGTTGCTATCGATTATAGTTACACTAAGACATTATTATTACTATTGTAAACGCAGTACTTCGCAACAGCGTAGCAAATATATGTACTTAAACGTAGTTCCCATTTGATAAATGGAAATCTAATTATGGCTTCCGAGTTGAATTTTCGACTCTGTTGCATCATAACTGTGATTAATGCAATAATACACAAGTGAGTACCAACTTTAATTAGCAGCTT
The DNA here is from genome assembly GCA_018247975.1 of Parides photinus. Lineage (NCBI taxonomy): Eukaryota > Metazoa > Arthropoda > Insecta > Lepidoptera > Papilionidae > Parides > Parides photinus. Next base: position 5,673 of record DWHU01001755.1, read on the forward strand.
AATTCAGCGCAAACTTCCTCCGAGGCTGGCACAGCGCCCCATTCAAAACTACTAATGTGAAAGAGCGATAACGTGTAGCTTGACAGTAAGTTGCGGGGAAACATTCGTAGAACTAAAAGGCATTTATTATAAAATTCAGTGAATATTCCTTAAACAAAGCACATCTATAATATCTTCTAAATTTCAGAAACCGAAAAATCAAGAAAGTAAACAAAAAAATTATTAAATTTAAAACTTACAATTGCAGCAGATTCTTGTTCGTCTTAAATAACATAACTATTAGTTAATCATTACATGCTTTATAACTTAGTATGCTATTACTGGTGCTAGCAACAGTAAATTTATTGATATTTAATTTTCCCGGCCGTCGTGGTTAGCACACAGGTTTGATAATTAACCGCAAGTACTGGGTGAATACTAAGAAATCGGTAATATCACAACCATATAGAGAGGTATCTAACAAAAACGTCAAGTCAAAACCTATCTATTTTATAGGCCATACTATTGACGTTTCACTATTGATGACTAAATACCTTCGTGTTATCAGTCTCGAGATGGTTCAGACAATAAGTCAAAATCAGAAAAGTCGTACATATGCATTTCTATTTAAAAAAAAATAGAGATATCTTTAAATTTGGTTCATGTTTCTTGATAGGAATTGCAAAGGAGTCGAACAAGTTGCCGAAGTAAATATTTTTATCAACACATTGGGGGCGTCGCGAAGAAAAATGGAAGAGCAGTTCCGAAGTCAGTGCGTTTTAAATCTACAATCCGTATCACTAAATAATTTAGTGATATGAGCTGTCATATAGGATATTAAAGAGATTGTATATGTAAATTACAGACTATGGTGGTTGTATGTGCATGAGAACTAAAACGGTACAATGTTTCTGTTCGTTGTCGCTGGGCGCTGGGCGCTGGGCGCTAGGCGATGGGCGCTGGGGTGGGCGACGCGACGCGAATAAATCGGGTAAATAGGCGGTCGTGTGGCGCAGCGATGTCGTTAATTCGACGATTAAAATCGGAAACACGCGATAAATTCACCGTTTAACGCTTTTGAATCCGAACGGCTACCAACCCGCACTGTGCGGGCACAATGGCTACAATTGAACTTTAGTGTAACTCGCTATTTAATGGTCTGAAATTTCGAATTTAACACATACCCTTTATTTCATTTAAAAACGTTTCAGATCCGAAAATTTATAATCAGTCAGTAATTTATGCAAAAGTTACAAAAATATAAAATTTCATTAACATTGATCTACGCGATTGAAAAAGCTTTTTAAATTATATTATAACATAATCTTAAGAGGATTGTAGTAAATACAATATAAAATGTTTCAATACTCGAATAACATTGCTAAGCAAGACTGTGCAAACATTCAATGTATTCGAACATTTACGCGAATTTTTATGTTTACTTTTCAAAAAGCTAACTTTTGCGGATTTCATCGAGGAAATTATTAAAATAACGCTATGAATTCCTAAAATTTAGTTTCATTTAGTAAGACAAACGTAGTTAGTTTCCGGTTTAAAAAGCGCGATGTATAACACGTGAATATAGTAAGTTGCGCCATATTGTTTAGTCCCTTAGTTCTATACAAAATTCATTTCACAAACCATTTTACTTATGTCTATGTTTTGTACTTAGAATAACAAGTAAAAGCAGTTTAAATTTTTACCAGTGTTCACATCTCCAAACCTAATATTGTATTGATAGCTTTGATTTTGAAGCGAGCACCCCTCGCGTCCCTCGCTTTTGTTAGTTATTTATGGCACTACAGATATCGATGGAGCTCGCGGCGATATCATGAAATATTAAACGCATTACAAGTGGCATATAGGCCGGAAGATGAGGTAAGAAAACGTTCAGTTTCATTTGACTTTCCACGTGAGAATATTGTGGATGCGCAAGTCTACGTTATTATAGTTTTTTGCATTAACTCATATAGTATTCTAGCTGACTCGGCTAACGTTGTTTTGATATATACATAAGTTCCAAGAATTTTCTTTTAGTTCAGTAAAAAAATCACTATCTGTAATTGTATGGGGATTCACTTAAAATTGAAAACGTTGTAGATAATGAAAGTATACTTTACTTAGGTTAATAAATTATTCTCTATAATAAATTGAAACGTAAGTGATCCTATCTTTCAAATTGGATCTAACTGCACACGGTGTGTGAAATTTGATTAAAATCGGACAAGTAGTTTAAGAGTCTATCGCGGACACCGTATCGGGAACACTGACACGTGAGTTATATATATTAAGATTATTATAAAGAAAAACTATTTGGCAAGATGAGTTTTTAGTTTTTTTAACTATACTAAGCAACGAGTCAAGCAGGACGTTCGTCTGATAGTAACTGATACGCCTGCACATAACAATGTAGCACCAGTTAGGATGATATGCACAGCACCACACTGGTCTCCCCTTCAGAGATAGAATGTTAAGTCATTAAGTAATTTTATTAACTACAACGCTCTTCAAATCGGAACACACTAAAGTTTGCACCATACAGTTTAGCGGCTGGAACAAGAGCTGCGGTTGGTTGCTATTTATCCCTGAAAGAAATCTACCTGATTATTTATATAAAAAATACACAGTTATGTATGTGATAATAACAGTTTGTTTTATTTTAATGTACTATTTGTAAATAATAGAGTTCTATCTATAATAATAATTTCGTAAGTTGAAAACGGCAAGCGACTCCGGGCGGCGAGCGGCGGCGGAACGAGTATCTCGTTTAGGAATCACACAAAAGTTTATTCGTTCACTTTTATCGCGTAGACTCGGGGCGCGTTAGTGAAAATGATTTATACGATTTATCATAAATAAGTTATTCCCGCCCGTTTGGTGAAACTACTCCGATGATACTATTGTAATACGTGGTGGTTTATATTACTAAGGAAATTTGATTTCTATCTTACTTATCTTGAATCGTTTTTAAACAAAAATAAAGAACGTCTGTTTGGTATTAATTTTTTAAGAAAAAATTTATTACATTATCACCAAACAGATTTCTGAAAATAGAAAAATGTTGTATGTTACGGTTCATAATGATCTATCGCATTACAAGTAGCTACTTCTAACAAATAATTACTAACTTTTTTTTAAACAGAAAAGAATTAGTCATTTCATTTTTTTTGTTGCTATATGTAAAGTAGAAATACTTTGTTACTTAGTAGTAGTTTAATACAAGGAGACCGGCATGTTTATTCTACAAGGCAAAACTTACAGTCACTTTGTTTACACATGAAAAGGGTTAAACATATTTAACTCTATAGAAAAGTAGGTAAGTTAATGTAATACTGGAAGAATTATCGGCCCGAATACATAATAAACTATTGAATAGTCCCTTATGATATATCTTGTATTATAGTAATCTACATATTATTCCAATATGAAGGTTTTCCTAGCCAATATTGCATATGGGGGTGAAGTTGCCGACCCTAGTGGGAGCGGTAAGTTTTTACCTTTTATTGTTTTATTTATAACTTTGTGATTGATGACGGCAAAGCCCAAAGTTGGCTTCATAAATATTGAGGCGGGTGCGAACATACACTGAGCATTGGCATTGGATAAAGAAATATTCATCAGTATTGCGAACCTGTTTATAGTTTATCATTATAACTAATATAAGCGCCTCGTTATAATTGTGTTTAAAGTTAACTTTTACACGTTATCCTCGCCGTTAATATTGCATGTGTTTTCAGGCTATTACTTTTCAGGGTAAACGAGTAGGCCGCGCTTTGTTTAATTCAAGAATCGTGCAGCGTGACCACAAATAGTGCGTTATCGTTAACAATCAACAGGAAATCCACGCCGCCAACGATGCTCGTTCACCGTTGGACAATTCAATTTGCATAAGCACTTAATGGAGTCCATTTCATTTGAATACAAAAATTCAGACCATTGACAACGATCAATGACCGCGTGGATCATAAACGAATTATGGCGATGGATATGGTCATAATTTTAACCACAGATACACAAAGAGAGACCAGTTGAGATTTCCAAAAAACTGAATCGATTATATCTTTAGTAAACGCTAATGAAAACCTAAAAAGATTTTAATTGTTTCTATCTTCATGCACTGGATGGTGTACTTATATTTTAAAAACCCTTGTGTAACCAAATTGACGAATAATATAACAACAAGCTAAGAAACATTGCTCAGCAAATGACAATGAGGATTTTACAAATTAATAATTTATTATAAATTCCTCCGTTTTAAATTAAAAGAAATATATAGATTCTCTTTATTATTATTATGATGTTATTTTTATGATGTCACAACAAAATGTTTAAAATATGTCAAACACGGACGCACGAACGGGCGGACATACGTCTTGCCACAACAGAGGTTTTTCTTCCAAAAAATCCTTGAAAATCTGTGCATAAACAGTCTTGTAATATATTCAAAATACCTAAAACGATTTCTTCTGTCTGCTAATATTAAAGCATCAAAATTTTATAAAAACTATGTATTTAAAGAATATTTCATTATAGTTGTATAATAATATATAAACATAAAGCAGCAGGTTGAGGCCATAAGGCTAAATGATACGGCTATCACCATGCCATAAAGGTGACACAACAAAGGCTTTTCAAAGTGCGATAGGAGTTTCGTATCTCATGAATGGCTGCCACCATAAAACGCAATATACAATGAGACGTCCGCAGCGCCCGGCGGCCGATAGCACAATGCGGCAAACGACGTCAAGCTTCCTGTTCCGGCCGCGGCGCCACGGTCGCACAGATTTATGCCCGTCGCTTCCTCCCGCCATATGCGTGTCTACTGCCTCTACCCTCCCCTTCATCAGCCCCCTCCCTACACTCATTTACACAAAACTCGAGTTTTTCAAGCACCTGTGTTATACATGAATGCCGCAAAGGATGTCGGCTTTTTGCCGTTTCGTTAACGTCTACTCGAATACTGTGTTCGCATCTACTGTCGCACACGAATCCTTTTTCAATGTGTAAATTTACACATTAAATGTTTTAAATGTATAAAGACATTTACGTAAACGTAACAAATAAATAAAAATATCAAGCATTTGACAATTAAATATTTGTTACATACAAAAAAGTTATTACATTTAAAGTAATTTCTTGTGAATGTTACACATTAATAAAATATTAGAAGAGAGAGAGAAAAGACGCTCAAATCTGAAGGGGTTGAAGGCTTAATATAATCCGCTCGGATGTAAAGCTGTTATAATGGGAAATATTCATAACTCAAGTATACGAATAAGCTGAATGATGGATATTTAATATTATTATGTTTCGTGTTAAATATACACGATTTCTGTCCTCAAATTCAAGGTTTTTTTTACACGTTGTAAATGAACTATCAAGTTTTACCAAGAACATCAACACAGACTAGATTAACATAAGTACCAAAAAGATTTAGAAGAAAATTGTGCCGATAAATACACTAATTGTTTTTTTATACTTGCCCGCTGTATAGTTAACCGTTTATTTTAATGTCGACTAGAACATTGAGACTTAAAAGTATTTATTTGTAAAAAAATATGAAAAGATTTATTGATATTGTATACAGTAGTTGTAAATACGGAAAATGTTTAATGTGTTAGTAGGGGTTCTGTCCGTCCACAGCCTGTAGTTAATTATCAGGAGAACACACGTCAAGGGTATGAGGCGAGGAGCAAAAAGGGAGTAGTTGTTGCATAATGGAGCGTCGGCCGCGAACGTTCGCAACGTCTCGGAATATCTTAGCAGCAGAACCGCTATCACGTCACTCTTATCAAGTGCGGTCTCACTACACCAAATACAGAAACAATTTCAAAATGCACTGAAAAAATTAT
>DWHU01001756.1:0-11498 GCA_018247975.1 Parides photinus
TACCTATATTTATACCGACGAAACTCTATCATACAATTTAGTATTATTGCATACAATAATATTTGTCGAGTCTACGAACACTTCACCAAAATTAATTTATAAGCTTATTGGTGTATCTATAACTGTATCTTCATTGTGCAGTAATTAATCGCTAGTCTAAGAAAGGTCTTCAGTTTAATTCCAGAGCCACATAAGCGAATTTTTAATGATGCTGGGGATTCATCAAACCACATTTCTTTTACTATAACTGTCCGTTATCAATGCATATATGAATATATCTACATATTGGCCGATCAATTTTTTTCCGAAGATAACATTAACGCCTTCATTTTGTATTTATATTTTTATATGTATAATAACACAGGTGAAATTCGTTATTAATTGAAAAAAAGGGTTCAGCTATTTTAGCTAAGGTCTAGTAAAGACAGCCTGGTTTTACAAGTTTAAGCCACCATGCAAAACCTTCGCGATACTATCTCATTGGAAATATCACTAAGCATTGGATTACTATATTAAGCCTTATACGACACTATATAGTAAAATTATTGGGGTAATAACATATTATATAATGTACAATGTAACATTGCCAAAACTAAAAAATCTGTAAATCTACTCATTTCTTCGATATAGTTACGACAAAATGTGTAATTAATGATAAATATCTTTCTTGACTCGTCGATTAGTTAAATAAAAAATACCATGAATATCTTCATTATTATATCGTCATACAAAGATTTTTTTTTAGGAAGTATGATCATTAAAAAATACTCTCCCCTCTATTGTAGGAGTATGGCGTGAGCGCGGCTTTATCACGTAACCGACCACGTAACGACCGGTAACCACACCGTTATGGTTATGGCCGCTCAGATAATTTCTTCTTGGTCATATTATGTAACATTGACATTGGAAATTCCGGATTACTCGTAATAGTAAATTTTACGAAAGGAATTTCTTATCCTCACTATTTTACGAGGTCGGGATCGCAGTGACATCAAAAATCTACTGGTGGTAGGAGTTGCTTAAGATCATCTAAGTATGTACCACCGCTGCTACTATTTATATAGACTAATTGTAGTGTGCAAACATTACTAAGTAGCTACTGGTCTTTAGGTTGTAATTAGTAAAATTACAGAGGTAACTATACTAAACAACTAATATCACAAAGAGATGAAAACGTTGTGATTTAATGTGCATTAACCTATCACCGCATTGCTATGGAAAAACAAACTATAAAATAAAAGATTAAAAATTATCTTTATAAGAAAAAAAAGCAACTTTTTTTAATGAATAAAGCCAATACACAGACAAAATAGTATATTTACAGTCAAAAGTATTGGTTAAAAGGCCTATATACCTTATTACCTTTGTTTAACAATTGTATAGTTCATGTCTATAACCTATAAATAGGTGCCTGTACACAAAATATGATCATATCTTTTTACTGAATTTTCACACAAACTCCAACGTTTTCTCAGAAATAATAAAAAATATTATCAATGAGGAAATTTACGTACTAATTATTATATTGCCCGTTCAGGTGATTAGCGACCTCTAAAAGTTTTAATGATATTTTCATGTAAAAATTCAGTAACAAACAGCCTAAATAAACCTAACAGTAAAAGCACCGTTATAATTGGATTAACCAGACTCTGGATGTAACCCAGAACAAACATACAGACAATATTTTTGGTATAAGTATCAGTAAAACTTGATTATGTTTGTAATAAAAAGCTGTAATCATTTAAATTATAAAGATCACTTAGATTTTATCTCAAAACAATGACCACAATATGATCCTAGTTAAACATCCTGACTTGAAGATAGGGTATTACTATAAACAAAAACAACACCCTTATTAGAATATAGGTTATTCTGTAAAAAAATAATACACAAACATTCATATATATTATTGGTTTAACATACACAAGAAGAATACAAACTAAAAGCCGTAATGAAAACGGTTTAAAATTAAGGAAACGTTTAATGCGAAAAGAAAATGGTTCGTTCGTGATTTAAACTGGTTACGTTTCGGAGTTTGGTTAAATAAACCATTCGTTTACATCCAACGCACACTTCACGAAAGTAATTAAGTAAATTAGTAAAGGTATGTATTAATTTTAATTCCGCAAAGCGACGTACGAGCATCACCTAGTGATAATGTAGCGCTAATTAAGACGACCTACACTACATTGTACTCATCGCTTACGAGATGTTAAGTCTCATTACCTCTGTAATTAAACTAGCTAAACTGCAATTAAAACACAACAAATAACATTCTGTACTAACGTTTGAAGAAAGAAATAGAAGTTGCGATAGTATCCACCTAGACAATCTATTATTTTTGTTTAACGAAGTGATGAGACGAGCGAGACGTTCACTTTAGGTTAATATAAACTGTATCCACAAATCAAAAAGCAGAACTTGTACAATATGGTATGTCGGTTTATAAGATAATTATAATTACATTTCACCTAGACTACTGAGCTTTACTTTATCGGCTTACCATAAGACAGGATCATGGTCGAGCACTTATCACTATGGTCTTAAAACAATGCTAAAAGTAAAGGCAAAATAGTTGAGAAAAAATATACCATATTAATCATGACATTTACATCAAAATTGTGATTTGAAATGGAGTTTTTAATAGTTTTTAAAAATTGTTATCTTATATCCCTTGATTTTAAAACCAATTACATGGAAGCGTTTTGTTTGTTCTCAATTTATTTAATCAAGTAATCAAGCCAATAAAAAATTTAATATAACCTATTACAATAATATCAAGTATTAGTAATTATAAGTCAATTTACAATGAACATTAAAAAGTGTTTAATCAAATTCATCGAATCAAATAAAATATGTAAACTACAATTGAAGTTAAAAGTTTTGACCTAAATACAATCTCCACCGTTGAAGACCGGCTTGAATTCGGATCTAAATATTATGAGTAATAATAATAAATATGAAATGCTAACAATTGTGAACGAAAAAATATCTGTGCATATTGATGTAATTTTATATCTCAAATTTATTTTTCTTTTTAATAATACTTAAAAGCAAACAATAAGACATACGCTTTACCATAAGTATGACATTTATTCATAATTCAAAGATATAATTAAACATGTTAGAAATTGCAAATACCAAAAAGGTTTCAATCTTTCGCGCATGATATAACCTAACGGTGTTTATTTGCTTTTCTTCCCTAAACTAAACCACATTAAAACAAAACGGCAATTATATAAATTAATTACGTATATAATATATAAAATAACATATACTTACTTTAATGAAAGTCCGTTTGGTATGATATAAACCACTTCACAAGTTTAACGAGAAAAGTGGTCATGCACACGCGTTATTAACGGGACCGCCGCGTCCACACTTAAAGACATACAAAGCCCGACTGAATGAATCGCAACCTTGTACAACTTCAAGACGGAATTAAAAAAAAATAACTAAACTTTCTAAATTCGAATTCGCGTATCCGACAACAGGTGTACCGGACAGTTGGTCACAACTGCGGAACTAATCCAGCATTTACCTATTTCTCAACTTAAATAAAGTTTTATGTAATCTAATTAATTATGCGTTATCGCTTAAGGTTGTTTAATGGCTATTTTCCTTATACAACGATAGCCAATAAGACTTGATTGAAAACAGTTTAAGTATCTTCCCTCATTTATTAAGCAATATCAATATTACAGTAGATTAATGTCCATTGCTGCTTTAAATATCAATGACAGTGTCAAGAGGCGCTAACATTTTTTTACATTTGCCTCTTAACCGCCTTTTAAGAAAATAGTTAACTTAGCGGATATTATTACCCTATCTAAACGGATTTTTATTCCATACGGAATTAAGATCAGTTAAATATCAATTTATTTACCCTAACGATGAAGACAAGATAAGTGATGTTATGTAAATTAAACAATTCAATATTAAAACTCATAAACGCAAATTAATGGAAGCAGGCCTCTGGTTCCCGTTGTTGTAAGTAACACCGCAGCTCCTACTTCTGTTTTGAACTCTTGCTCTTATTTTCCGGTTTGAAAGTCATTGTAGCTAGTGAACTTGCTGAGGTAACGATTGAGACCTACCATCTCATATCTTAAAGCGACAAACGCGATGTGGTGTTGTGAACACCTTCTTAACTAAGTTACTAATGTAAACACATTTACCACCAGGTGAACGGAGCGCCAATTCGTCACTTGGTGGAATAAAAAAATTAAAAGATCAATTTGAACTCCCTCTATTATCATCCAATTTGTTTAACAACTAAGTATACAATAATTAAACCATTGATATTGCAACAAAATAACTTTTTGTAATTATGCATTATTAAAATATAAAAATAATACAATTAAGATCAACAGTTCATGTATTCCATTCCATGATCCTTATTTGCATATTACATGCTGTATTATCAATATTTTAAAGCTTTGTTTATATTCACTCTGTAATCATTGTATGATTAATTACAAATACAGTATGTTTCATTTCCATCACGCCCTTAACATTTGATATTCATAATGAGAACTAACAACAAAGGAACAAATGTAATCTACTGTTAAAGAAACATGTAATCATATAAAGTTGTTAGTGAATAATTTGATCCTGTTCGTATTTGCTTAGAAGTACATACGGAGTTACACGTCGTACAGATTGTAATTCTTTTTGCCCATTAATTGGAGACAAATTTTTAATGCACTGCAATGAGAATGGTGATTTCGAGGTATCATACTGAGATCAAAATCCTGGTTTTGGGGAGAACAGCACGCTCTCCTTATCTGAACCTGACAGAATACGTTTACCATATACTGGAAAGACAGATTACACAAAGAAATCCTGCACCAGCTAACCCATCAAATGTCAGAACTACGTTACTAGTTATATTAACAATTTTAATAGTTACGTCTTTATGAAAATCTGTAATATTTGCACGTTACTATTTAACGTTAGAAGAAGCTGTCGTTCCCATCAATGAAGTCCTAACACGAATAAGTAATACTTCTCAGTTGTCAAGAAAAATTGATACAGGATTACTATTTCGTAAAACAATTTCCAATCCATTGCAATAAAAATAGGTGATTAAACCGGAATAGTTTACAGTTACGATTATTGGTCACGCTTTGTTTATAGTGTTGTGAAATCGAAATAATATGAAGGCAATGTTCGTGTTACGATTAATTTCGATTTTACCATTTTCTGTATTTTTATATGTACAATGTGTTATACCGAATTTAAGTGTCCATAGGTGTAAGTTAACATTTATATTATTTTCCGCACTGGCAGCGTTATAGCTGTTATTTACTAGGCACAACGATTTACGAACTGGAACACAGTAATGTTAGTATATGTGGAGAGGAAATAATAACTAAGATAGTCTACCGTAACAGACATAAGTAAAAATAAAATAATTGCAAAATCTTTATAACCAAAAACAATAAAACGTTAAAGCTAATGAGTTTAGATTAAACAAAATGTTGTATTACGTAAATTTTCAAAAAACATTTGTTACGTACTTCGCTTACCTAAGACTGATTAAACACTGCGTTCATATAACGATACCCAACAACTGCATAACAAATATTTCCTTATATTAATATAAATAAATTAGAATGTACCTGATATCAAACTTTACAGTTTTTACGTAATTCATACAAACGTTTACGAAACATCCATGTTGAAAAAATTCAAAAAAAAAAATTTCGATGGTCGTTCAAATAGATTTCAGATCGATATTGATGAGATTTTTGTATATAGAGTATAATATAAAATACAATTTCATAAAAAATTTAAATTAAAAAAGCTTTCTGCAAAAAAAAACCAAATTCACTTTGATTTTAATTGACTTATATGATAAATGTTTGATTTTTTTAATTCAACAAGCCAACGAGAGGAGGCAGGCGAACACCTGATAGTAAGTGAAACGCCTACCCATAAATATGTGGCACTAGTAAGAACGATATCCACAGCATCATACTGCGCTCACAGTCTTAAGATATAGGATGTTAATTCTCGTCACCCCAGTAGTTTCACTAGCTACAACTCCCTTCAAACTCGAACACAGTAATATTTACACAGTACTGTTTGGTTCCAAAATTAGATGCTGGGGTGGTATCTACTTAGACGATTTCTGACAACAGAAACCTATTACAAGTTAAATTTTGAATAAATTTGTATGAAACCTTTCAAATACATATAAAATTAATGCATACGGAGAATAAAACTTCTGCCGGGTAAAACAAAACGTTAAACTATTTACTTAAATAACTAACCTATATTACTATACTCTTGCCCTGGTAATAATAAAATTAACATTAAATTTACTATTTACAATTATAGATAACTGAAGCATTGAACCCGCGGTGACCGATAAAAAGTTGTAACAAGAATAAAAAAATTCTCGTTTTGCATACTCTTTAATATTAAAGAATTTTATTAACAGATAATATATACATTTCTCCAGACCGGCAATAGAATAATCATATTTTTTGCAGACTCTTATAAAGCATTCTTGAGACTAAAACGAAAAGGTTTCTTCTAGACCAGAGGTTCTCAGACTTCTTGTTATAGACCACTTTAGACATTTTGCTGGTCCCGGAAGAACCCTTTTAGCTACATATTTACCGTATTCCAAAAATTTTAACTGTCGTTATTTAAAAGTCTCGATACGATAAACAGATTATGTTTGTTTTTACAACTAATAGTTGCTGAGCTTCTTAAAATATAATGTGCCTACATTGATTTAGTCAAACCTACAGTTTAATTCTTCGCTTTTGAAAGCAGATAATTTTTGTTGATCCTCACTATCGAATTGTAAACCTCATTTATTTTCTCACGCCAGCGTTGATATTTTTATTGTGTAATCCTCATATTACTCTTAATTATATAGGACGTTACAAATAATAAAAAAAAACGCCTGAACCTATTTTTTTTTTGGTGTAAAAGAATTGCAAATAACTTTTCCCAGTGGACACAAAAATAATACAAAGAAAGCGACAAGATACTTTAGACATGTGCCGCATTTTCAACGAGGAGACTGCACGCCTTGAAAAAATTAATAACACAAGAAAATATGCCATCAACATTAGCAATCCTAAAGCCCATGGACATATAAGAATGAAAAGGGATGCTGAACCTAATCCAGCTTTGAAAGTTGAAGATATGAAGCGTGTCGAGAATATTGTTGAGAAATTGTATGACGATTTAGATGATAACGGGCGAAGAGTTACATATAGACAGAGACGAATTAATGACATGACAACTAAAAAGGTAAGAAAGGTTAGGCTTTTATTTATTAATTGTTACAAAATAATACATTGATAGATCCTAAGGAGAATAAGAAATATATATAATAATAAATATTTTATGATTACAAATAGAAATACTGAAGGAAATAGGAGTAAGGTCAATATAAGCTCATAACTTTATTCTTTATGGACGTCACTTTGATGCTTTATTGTTGTAGTTGTACTGATATCACCCCTGAACAGGTTCAGAGATGGCCACTCCAGGCTACAGGGTAGGCTTTCACTGCAATTTGCAGCCATGGTGGAGTCGTTAGACGTCTCTGTATACTTATATTTACGTCTTTAGTTTCTCCAAATATTTTTAATCAGGTCACTGTAAATTCAACGGCAAGACGATTTTACTTTGCGCCTGCTAAACTATCGGGACCGTCGTCGTCGGACAACGTAAAACATATTCCTGAGGAAGTAGATAAGATGTCGTGGCACAAAAAATGGAAACAGGGCATTGTACCCTATTACATCGACCCTAATACCTACGGTAAGCTGTGCGTTGAACGGTATGAATTATGAAAATATTTGTTAAGAATGGTTCATTACGGAATGAAACTTTATAAATTACATATAAGTTATGGATATTTATTACAGATTCTTTGCTGTCAGAGACGATTATCAATGCATTTGATTATTTCGAGAAAGCTTCTTGTATCCGTCTTCAGCGACTAAGAGAAAAACCAACTGACAAAATGTCTCTACAGAACGTTGAATGGTTATATATAAGCAATCCTTATGGAATAAAACAGTGTGTGCATAGCAACGAACGAAAAGAGAATAGCGGTGTACAGGTACCGTGTTACAAATATTATTTATTAATCATTTGTGCACATTATGCATAATAAACAATAACCTTTTATTTTATGATTACTTGAGCTTTTACGTATTTGTACAAATATCATAAAATAAACATAATATGGAACACATTTTCAGATGGTAGTCCTGGGATACGATTGTCTCTCACTTGGGGAAATCGTTCACGAAGTCATGCATATATTAGGTTATTCCCACGAGCATACTAGGCCGGATAGAGATCAATATGTAACAATTATGTGGGACAACATCAAACCAGGCATGAAGTTACTTAAATGAAACACGTTTCTATTGAAATTAAAACCTTTTTAATTATCTAAATTATTTATTTTTATTTCAGGTTACAAGAAGTATTTCACAACTCGATCAAATGATCCGTTGTTAAGTCTTTCTTACGACTATGCGAGTGTCCTTCATTATCCGGCTCGTGCTTTTTCCAAAAATGGTCAAGCTACAATAGTTGCTAATGTAAACATTTTTATGTATTGAAAGAAGCTAGTATAAAAGTCAGCACAGCGAGTTAGGTACACATAAACAAATCGTTTATTTCTATTTGAAATTTATTACAGGCTAATACGAAAATTGGGCAGCGGGAAGGGCTAAGTGAAACAGACATTGAAAAAATTGGAATCATATATGGTCACGAATGCGTTGAACGTAATCGACAGTACCTTTTAAAAACGTGCCCCAGTGTAGTAAAAGTTGATAGTGTATCAAAAACAGCAACTAAAAAAGATATAGATGATTATTTCAAAGAAAGACTCTGGCCTTTTGGCATAATAAATTATAACTTAAAGGATAAATTCGAGTTTTGTAAGTTTTATTTAAACAGACATATTAGTAAAAAAAAATCCTTTTGTATTAAATAAGATGAATAACTTTTCAGCCGCTGAAGAAAGACAAAATATCAAAGCCGTCATCCGCCACATAGAGAAGGAAACTTGCATTGAATTTCGTGAAACCACATCGGATAGTGATGAAGAAAGTCAGACTATGAACAACAACAATAACGAAAACAGTGATAAATACAAAGCCAATAGCAGTAAACATAATGTTACACCTAATGTAAAATCTACTCCTGCAATTAGTGATAATGAAATTAAAGATAATGACTTACCAAACGATAATGAAACAACTACTGCTAAAGTATTAACTAATCAAGAAAATACTGCCCAAACTCCAAGTATGAAATTTTTCAACATGTGAATTACATATGTATATCTTAACAATTAAAAAACATAAACTTTTCCTCTAGCCGCTGTTACAGCAACAGAAATCACAATATTGGATGACACTACAAAACCGTCTTCTAGGCGTCATGCAGCAAATATTATAACGCTATCTCGATCACCTAAGCCAGGATGTCAATGCCCACCGCCAGGGAAACCTATTGGAAATAAAGTATTTACTAACTCTTTTAGCTTTGTACCTATTGAAATTATTATGTTAATATTAATTGAAGATTAGTGAAAATTTTATAGATCACTAATCAATACATAGAGTACTTTTATAATTTGCAGAGATTTGAGGCTAAAGCCATTGTATATTAATCTATTACAATTGTCAGAGACTTTGTATAATGATGGCGTGCTTAACATTAGTAAATAATGAAAAATTTTGTGGAACGATTCCGTATCTTTTTCAGATATTAGAAATCAACGCAGATTGTTTTAATTCAGTTAACGAATTGTTGCATCTTTTCGTTCACGTGCTCGGTTTGGACCACCAACACAACATGCATGACCGAGACTCATTTCTCCACATTGTTTGGAATAATTTAACTAAAGGTTAGTTTGAAAAAAGGTGCAGATGCCAATAACACAACTGCTTGCGTTTTGACTTAAGAAAAAGGTAAAACAATTACAAATTTATCGTGAACCAGACACTAATAAAATATTTTTCTATAGTCTCTCATTTCGTCTGTTACCGAAGATTTTACTACAAATATTTTTATAATCAACAACTTACGGAAATATTAATTTTTATGTTGAAACGATGAAAAAGTTTGTGGCTATAATTTTAGAAATAGAAGAGGAAATGCAACAAAAGCTTCCTCCAGCCGCTGCTGCTGGCTTTACTTACGATTATTTAAGCGTGATGCACTACCCGTGGTTGCAAATAAAAAATGGCGTTACCAGCATTATGTATCCAATTTGGGTAAGATTAAAATTATAAAAGTACTTTATTTATGTAACTTATAAAATATTTTGTTATATTAACATTCGACTAGATCAATTAAGTTAAATTAATAGCATGGCACACATATAAAGCTATATTCATAATTAAAAAGGAATATTGCACTACAGAAGCCGTGATAGCCTAGTAGTTTGGGACCTCGGCCTCCGATTCGGAAGTCGCAGGATCGAATCCGGCGCGCACCGATGACTTTTCTGAGTTATGTGCTCTTTTAGAAATTAAATATCACTGGCTTTATCCGCCAACCCGCACTTGGCCAGCGTGGAGGATTATGGCCAAAAACTCTCCCTATTAGGAGAGAAGGCCCCGAGTCCCAACAGTGGGTTGTAAAAAAAATTGTACTACAGTGAACGTTATGGATGTAAGTGCATCATAGACAATAGAAGAAAATCATAACATTAATATAAACTTTCAGAATGATGGGTGGGCAATGGGACATTGGCAAGGACTGAGCTCAACAGACGTCCAAAAAATAAACCTTGTATATTCTGCACAATGCGCCAAACGTGAAGATCTAGCCAAAGGCGGCGAAAACAGATAATTAACAAATAATACCAATCCCTTACTTTTATTGTTTTATTAATAAAAAGAACATACATAAACGTGATATAAGAATGTATCTAATTCAAAATAACTACGTATAGGTATAATAATGTTTTATGTAATGAATGCATTATTTTCTTCTGTTGATAAACGCTATTTTAGTATCACGCAGCGCCGTCTGCTGCCGCTAAGCCGCTGTGTGCTCATGTACATATTGCCTAACTGTATTTTAAGTCCAAAGGCGCTTTTATCTGCTTAGTTATTTTCCGAAAGAAATATTTTTAAGACTTTCTTTTAATTTAGCAAAGCGGTAAAAAGAACAGGATATTTTCGTAATGGTAAATCATAAGTCTACCCATAACATAGGATAATATCCACTGCAACACTTGCTCGTTGCATTAATAATCTGTGGTTAAGTGTCGATATCTCACTTACTTCACTCGAAACAACATGCTTTAAACTGAAATATGTTTACACATAATATTCGGCTGCAGAAGTACTGTAGTAGTATCTAACTAACTCTTTGACAACATATCTATTAGTGTGTCAAGTTTTGCGTATTAGTACACTATAACAAACATCATGATTGTCCTGCCCATTTCCCAATTTATTTGGGGTCGGCACAGTATGTCAATCTTCTCC
>DWHU01001757.1:0-11496 GCA_018247975.1 Parides photinus
TTTGGCTACTGTTCTTATTAGTGGTGTAATTATCCAGAGGCAGCAAAGAATCACCGAGACTTGCGAGACTAGCAAATATATGTCACAACAGAAACCTAACCATAAGTGAACATTTCTTATTAATTGAATGTATATGGTATTATTTTCCAGGTACTTTGTTCAAGCATTGAAAGATGAAAAACGGCATAATGAAGCATTAATTATATTAGATGAATATTTACACAATGAAGACGAAACAATTTGTTACGCTACAGAAAATGGACAGTTTAAAACAGCTTTAAGGTTGTGCTCTAAATACAACAGAATAGACTTGAAAAGTTAGTTACCTGATCCAGTTAAACTAATTGTTTTTCTAAAATTCACTTTTTTTTTTTAATCGCTATAATGTTTTCAGATAAGAAAGTTCTGCCTGCAGTATTGGATGAATATCAAAATTTAAAAAATTTGATTGAAACAAATTATAATAATTTTGTAAAGTACAAGAAACGTTTGTTTGATGTCAGAGAAAGTAAATTGAAATGTAAAGTAGATCATTATGAAGTGTCTAATACAAATAAAGATGATGATTTATATTCTGATGCTGGATCCACTATAGCTTCATCTGGCTCGGGGTGTGTATATAAAAATATTTGTTTTAGACATAAAATATTACTTTACAAACATTACCATAGACTGGCGTAAAGATCACGCTAGTGACATTTGTTCACCCTAAAAAAACAATACGATGTTCATTAATTTTTTTCACAGTGACAACATTGTAATTTTTGACACAACTTTTTCTTTATTTATTAAAACCTCAGACATTCTACCCCCTGAGGACAAATTGCAGGAATTTTTCTTGAAACAAAAGTACAAATTAAACTAAAACTTAACAACATGAAATCTGGCCTTGTGACAGTAAATTTTAAAGAAACAATGATGCGCTATCAAGAGGGGATTATCAACAGCGATCAGTATTGATAACTTACAGTGAAATACAAATCTGTTAGGTAATTCAAGGACAAACACGCAACAAACATAACTTATTTACTGAGCGCTGAATTATATTATCTTTACACTTTAAACTGACCACTTGAGTAATTCCATCCAATCCTATATGTTTATCAATTATACGCCCATATAAGAAGATGGTGGGACGTTGTCTTCCACCACTACCACTATAACACCGATAACTGGCTCTGGAGCCTTGCGCGACCATTTACATCGGTGGGTTTTTGAGTTTAGTTAAATATTCACGGGACCATCTCCGCCAAACTCCTACGTCATGCGTT
This sequence comes from Parides photinus, assembly GCA_018247975.1. Lineage (NCBI taxonomy): Eukaryota > Metazoa > Arthropoda > Insecta > Lepidoptera > Papilionidae > Parides > Parides photinus. The sequence goes on from DWHU01001757.1 coordinate 1,272, forward strand.
GCATTAACTGCCAACGCCTAAGACCGGTAATGTTCGTAGTGCTGTAGTTGTCATTAAAAATTATTCTTGTTTCAAATTGCTCTCGTCGCCTTTTTACAGGAGATCGTACAGGTCAAGTAAAAACAGAAGGAAACATGAGAGAAAAGTTGCGTCTTTAAAGGAAGGTTCCCAATATGAAGATGTAGCCCTCATAATGTCTCTTCATGGCCTAGTAACGTCATCGTTTAACTTAAGGTTACAAGTTAAAGATATGAACATTGCTTTGAACTTTTTTAATAAAGGCAAAATAGCATCCTCGTTACAGGTATTATTTAGTCTTGATCAGATACTCTAATTTAATTGGCACCATTGTAATCTTTCTCCATATTTTTGTTTAGAATGATCTGGAGAAATTGCTTAGCGATATGAAAGACAGTTTAAAACAAATTTGGACCAGTGATCTTGTTTTACAAGCCACAAAAGCTGCCATTGATGCCGAAAATGTTCCCGAAGGATCAAATGTAATCCCAGACAGCCTATCTTTTCTAGGTAATTGCAATATCAATTTATTATTAATTTCTATTTTCCCTTAAGTTTTTTCTAATTGCAAAAAGAAACTAATTTATCAACTCATACAGATATAAAAAATAAATTGACCAGCATGGATAGTCACTATTCATCAATAATTCAGAATGAATACACATATAAGTAACATAAGTTCTCTGTCCTTTTCAGAACCACAAGTAAGAATAGCACCAAACATAAAAGACTTTGATTGGAAAATTGAAGTCCTTAATTAAATAAGCAAAATTTTGTAAATTGTTAATAAATTAATGTAAATATAAACACTTTTTTAAATAATTATTAAAGTTTTTATTTAATCAAATTCAGACTTATTCAGACCTTATTCTATACCAAACAAAACGGATAAATAAATAACAATAAAAAAAATCTAGTAACTGTTTTAAGGGTAATTTAGTCACAAATAGAAATTTCATTTTATTTATTATTTCATAAAACATTTTGATGAGCAAAAGAAACATTCAATTCCTATATAGCTGTATGAACTGTAATCTGATACGACAACCCTGAAGTAGTCCTTTAATTCAAATTTCCGAATAACATAAAACTCATCATTCACTACAGGATTTCCACAAATACACATATTAGCATTGTCCATAAGTTCCACCAATGTACGTGGGATAATATGTGGTGCATAATAAAGTTTATATTTCAAAACTGCTTTGCACCCTATGTGAACTAGAGTATTGATGTAAAGTCCCCAAGCTTTTTCTTTGTTTTGCAATGATCCTAAATCAGATTCACATTTAAATTGGTTAGTGGATATATCAATGTGTTCCAAGTGACACTGTAACAAACTACATGGCAATTCTGTTAACTTGTTCTGTGATACATCTAAATACCTGAAAAAGTTATGTACACATAAATATAAAATATTTTAAAGTAATTATAATGTAAGCAATTTTTAAGTAATCATTATATCATCTAAATTAAAATTACCTCAGTGTGTGGATGCGACCAATAGCTGCAGGGATCTTTTCAACTTCATTGTTCTTCATTTTAAATGTGACTAAGTTTTGCAATTTCCATATCTCCTTTGGTAAGTATTTTATATGATTTTCACTTAAGTCTAATAATTTCAAAGTTTTACTTATCTAAAAACATTGTTAAAGAAATTGAGGATATTTACAAAACTTCTTAACAGTACATTTAAAAAAATTTGTAGAAAAATGTTAACTAGAAATCATAATGTGCTTAATTAAAATGATTAGAATAAAAAAGCTAGAAATGTTTTTCCATCAAAATGAAGACAAAAGAGTTATACACACATGTGTGCATTTTTATATTATTTAGCCTATTGTTTCTCAATGATCCCCCCTGGTGGAAAGTGTAGATGTAGTTTTGGTGGTATACTTGGTTAGTAGAAGCCTGTTCACTCTTCTGATAAAGAGTCATATCATAATTTAACAATCATCTATTCATCATCAATATTATTTTACATTTAAAGGTAGTAATCAGGCTACACATTAGTTCAGAATGGATTAGAAGTTTTTATTTAAATTAAAGGTGAACAAACCTGTGGACCTAATAACCATCTCCAATCATATTTGTCACTGTTTCCTAAATTATTGTTTGTGAGATACAACTCCCGTAAGTTTGTCATCCTTCCTGCCAAAAATTTATTGATATAATATTTGATTTATGTATTTGAAACCACAAAATAAGTTATAAATTTACCCAATTCAGCTGGCAATATTTCAATTTCATTGTTACTTAAATCAAGAAGGACTAAGCGCTTTAATAGCAAAATATCTCTTCGAAAATTACAAAGTTTTAAACTAGTTATATATAAATATTCCAATGTCCGTGGAAAACCTTTGACTGGAAAGTCACTGCGGTCACGAATTGTCATTTTAATTGGTGTATTATCTGATGCAGTTACGCTTATATTTGACAGGTTGCTTATTTTTATACCATCAGTATCTCCAATAATACATGATTTCAATAATTTTAAAAAGCATTTTAACTGTATTACTTCACTTTTGATGCATAAATCATGAGGAGGCTCTTCAAATCTTATGGTAGCTTTTCCCTCATTTAGATATTTCACAAACACTTGTTTTATTCTATTTATTTTATACCTATTACCACTTTTATTCACAGAGGAGAAATGCATAAGAAAAAACTCTTTGTCTTGTTTAGGTTCTTTTCCTAAGGCTAAAGTTGATTTCAAGTATTTCCCACTTGATCTTATATTTACGTTTACATGATGTCTGTTAACAACTTCTACTTGACATATCAATTTCATTTTATGGAATTAAACAACACTGTGGTACAGATCGCCAATTAAATAAAGCGCGCCAAACATAGGACTCTACATGTATTTTTAATTAGACGAAGTCAACTGACGTTTATCGTGTTGACAGTTTTTGATGAAATAAAATAGTGTTGTAACAAAGACAATGATTGAAAAAACTCCTGAATTAATGAAATTACCTCGATTGTCTAGTGAATAATTAATGTGTTGAACTGGCGGTACCAGGTACGAGGTTCGAATTATAGTCGGGCTATTTACATACCAACGAGTTTTTGACGACTATGTTCCTATAGTATCTACATAATATACTGAATATCTAATGTTTTAAGCTTTAAGGAAAACATTACGAGGAAACTTTTAAGACTGTACTATTTTCAATACATCATGTAGTTACATGTAGATATATAAAAAATAACTATTTCAAGGAGGTAATGAATTTTAAAAACATCGCATAATACACAATTTACATTATTTGTTTTTATTCATCATCAGATAAAAAATTAATTACTATCGCTTTCTGTGCACTAATTAGAAATATGTCTGAAACATTGTAGATCAAGTGGAGAGACTATACATTTTGTCTTCTTCTTTAGTCGTATTGTTTTTCTTTAATGGCAATAAGTAACAGTACTTTCATAGAGAACACTGATTCTACTCTTGGTGTAATCTTGTCTCTGGTTGGTGTTTTAATTTAAAATTTCGATTTTAATAAAAAAATACTACTTTTGTTGTATACATTGTTATTGTGAACTCGATTTAATTACGCCTGTAATCAAATTCGAATTTAAAAGTAAGTACATTTGCATAAAGTATAAGAAACTTGTACAGTTTGTATATATTTTAACCGTCAATAATTATAATAAATTCAGATAAATTAATTCATGGTGTAGTATCAATTTTCTAATAGGATTATTTGCACTAAACTACCTTCTTTTTTTTAATTAATTAGGATGTAATATTTCATTACTTGTTTTTAGCTAACAAGTGAAAATGGCTGCCTTAATTGTTCAATCGCGTTTCGCTGGTCTTAACATTGAAGATGATGATTTTCCTTCATCAAATTGCACGCAAAAATCTAAGAAATCCAAAGCAGAGAATTTGAAAAAATGCGACTTATCTAAAAAGACAAAGACTAATGGTAACAAATCCCAGGTGCTCTTTTTTATCATTATGCCAGATTTTATGACCAATAGATAGAAAAAATATTTATTAGTGTTTACTTATTACTTGCTGGAATGGTTCTGCTAATAATTCTAGGAACCGCCTCTTCGCTGAGCATGGCGGGTTGAGCTGAGCAAAGTATAGATTTTAATGTGACAAGCCATTTCAAATCGTAAATAAACAAGGTGTTTCAAAAGAAAGTATGTTAAAAAAAAAGAAGTTTATTGAAAAAAAATGTTTATTATCATATTGACCGCCTTGTCAGTCACGGGTGACTGACAGTGGAATACTCCAATGGGGCTATGTCAATCACCAGTGACTAACACCATAATGTTGGTGTGATAAATCCAAAACTACAATTAGAATTTCGAAAAAAAATTACTTGGGCCACCTTATCACTGTCCCCTACCTATGTTCAAAATTTCAACACTACTCCTTTTAAATCAGGAGGAGAGACATTGCAACAAAACACTTTTGACCAGTAAGAGCTTCTCTTTGCTCAGGTCAATAATTATAACTAAAAATTATTTTAAAACTGTCTTTAAGATAGATTTCATGGTTTCTTATTAAAGAGATAAATATCTCCACTTTTATTACACCTATAATACCATTCAATTAGTCCAAAAAGTAAATATAGAGCATACTTTGTTTATTTAAAATCCAAGATTTTTTTTTGTGTTTTGGTATCTACCCTCAAACTGTTCCAATTTTTATAATTAAAAATGTGTTAAAATATCTATTTTAGCATGGAGTTATCATAAAAGAGGAAAGTGAAAAATAAAAAAAAAATACTTTACCTATTAAGCTTACAACCAAAACAAAGATCACACTCAATTTGATATAACAATTGCATAAAGTTTTCAGCACTGGGTATCCCTAAGATAAATTAATGTTGTTTATTACAAATATAGATAATTTTAAATTAAGTTGTTTCCTAAAACAGTAAAGTTTGTTTTAATAGTGTGCAAATAAGAAAAAAAAGCAGAAAAATGGTCCTTCATCTGAGCAATGGGAACAATGGAAGCAGAAAGATGAGGAGCTGGTTGATGGTAACTTTGAGACTGAATTACAACAAGTAAGTTTTAAACGGTTTAATTATTGATAAAACACAGGTGTTGATGTAGCTGCTAATTTTTCATTTAACTCTAAATGTTTAACATATGTAACTTTGTGTCTATTCATGGTAACCAAAGTAGTTGTGTATAAATCCACGGAGGAAGTTAGCTTAATAAACCTGCTGTTTAGACACTACTGGGAATGGTGAAGTATTACCGATTTCAAATGAGGGCTTAATTATGAATTGCAGGCGATAATGTTGTCTAAACTAGATTATGAAGAAAAAAAAGATGTTTATAAACAACTGAAAAAAGATGCAGATTTGGAAAAGAAAACAGAAGCCAACCGCACAAGTAACAAGAAATCTAAGAAAAAAAATGTAATGAGCTTAGATCAGTTTAATGATATGGTTAATGGGGTTGAAGATACAAAGAGTTAGTATATCCTTTTCTTTTTATGTCTTTATTTATATTACATATTGAGTATGCACTAAAATACATAAGTAATATCTGATGTTACGAGCTATAAAAGTGACAATGTGAATATGTTACTTAGTTAGATTATTTCATAATACAAAAGTATTATATCCACAAATATGACAATATTCATATTTTAAATGAATCTTTGTAATTTTTTTCTAGATATAAAAAATAATGATATTGTAGAGGAAAAAAAATGCACAGTTAAAGACACAGCATTTTTTGATAAAGTAAAAGATGAAACTAAAAATGAGTTACTTAAAGAGAAAATAAACGAAAGAATTAAAAATCAACAAACTATGTCTGATGAGGCTTTAACAAGGGTACAGTTTGCTGATGCTTTAGAAAAGAAAAATCAAGAAATAGCAGCTTTGAATGAGGAGGTTGTCAATTTAAAGCGAGAACTAAAGACAGTTAAAACAAGAAATAAAAAGCTGTGTAATATTCTTGGACAAGGAGAAAGTAAGTATTGTATTTTTTTTTTAATTACTTAATTTTGTCTATATTATCAGAATGGTTGTAGAATGTTTATGGTTGAAAGATGGTTTTAAAAAATCCCAATCACTAATCAAATTCTACACATGATCCCCAAATCAGACGTCGGAACTCAGTGCCATGCTTTGATGTTTCATAAAACAGGGTTGTTCACGTATTTATTGTATACACTAGCAAAGTACACACAAGTTAAGTGGAGATAATAACCATTCTAGTGTGTATTATCCAGTGTGTACCAGGACAGGAACTCGAGAGAATTTAGCTGCTCACAAGTATTTCATGAGTTTTTCATAGTTAACTTAAAATAGTTTTAAACACAATAAAACAACTTATATATTTTAACATTATAAATGTTTTAATAGTTCAAATCCTTTTACATTGTTTGTTAAACATGTTCTTTATTTTTGTTTCATATAGTATTTTATTTAATAAATTCCATGGTGCATTAAGGCTTGTTGGGGCAATGGTCGTAGTAGTACACAGTTTGTCCACTGCCCGTTGAGTTGGATATTTGTACAATTTTATTATCAAGGGGATCTGAAAAAGGACAGGAGTAAACAGACTCATTGCAGCTGATATAAATAAATACTGTGATAGTTCAATTTACCGAATCAAGTAGTGCCAGTGATTCACTGCTCAAGTGCATAGAGATAAGGACAAGCAGAGATCTATTGCCTTGCTATTAAGATACTATGTTAACATGAATAAAAATCTTAACAATTTTAGTGAAGGACAAAGCAGAGGTGCTAATAGAGGTGGAGCGTTTACAGGCTGTACAGGCTGAACTTACTGCTGAACTGGCAACACTGCACACTGATCTCGAAAGGGAACGTTCCAGAAACACAGACACCAAATCTAGAGACAAGGTAAAGTTTGTACATCTGATTGTTTCTGCCATGCAACAAATGCTACTAACTAGGGCTATGTTAATAGCAGGAGTGCCACTCGTTATAAAGTGGAGGCCCTGCTCATCTAATTGCACTGATATCAAACCTGTACCTGCATATTATAAGGCAAGAGTTTTGTCACTTTGCTCCAGTGGTAAACTTAGCACAATATTATTATGCAGCTTTTTATAGAAACTTTTTTATATAAATTTCTTCTTTTTACAGAAATATCCCAATAAAAAGAAAAACATACGTTTCGATGTTTCATCAGAAGCTCTCGTAACAAAAGAATCGGCTTGCGGGATGGAATGATAACATCTCAACTCCGTATATTTTTTGTAACAGCTAAATTATTTATAAAACAAAAACTAAAAAAAAAAAACGCCTTTAACTGGTTTGTGCGATCATTATTTTTCTGATTTCTTATAAATAAGATATCGCAGTAAAATTATTAGACACTGGTTTATTTGTCGATTATATCTTTGATTGTAAAACAACCAATCAATCGCACTTGAGGAGTAATAGTAAATGATTATATTTAAAGACATGTCTTTTATTTACCATCTTTTATAATTACGTAGAAGCTTATTTATTATGGTCATGAATACATTTAGAATAGACACAGGCTACATCACCTTTAAGGCTTAAGTTTAAGCTGAAGGAAAATGAGAAAGCTGACATATTCTAAGAAAAGCTTCCACTGACATATGTTAGTCACAAATACTTGGACAGAGGCCTGGTGATCGGTCTTTTCTCATGAAAGAATAAATTAATTAATCTCATTCCTGGACTTCATCAGTAAAGCAGGCAACAACAGTTCGAGTAGACGAAATAAAGCCTTTTTCAGAACACAGATATTTTTTTTGCAAATGCATATGTCAATAATCAACTACATTATTCAATAGTACATCCGTTATGGATAAGCTGTGATAGCCAAGTGGTTATGGATTCCGGCCTCCGATTCGGGGGTCACGGGTTCGAATCCGGCGCGCACCAATGACTTCGAGTTCGTGCGTTTTAAAAAATTAAATATACCTCATTCCCAAGGAGGGTTAGCGTCAGCCAGGCGGCCGGCTGTAAAAACCATTGTTAAAACCTGAGCAGTGTGTTTAGCACAAATGAGGATTTGCACACTGCGCCAACCCCAAAAAAATTATTGGTAAATTTATGGTGTCATTATACAATTGGTAACTTTGTGGTTTTTTGACCATGAGAAGTAATGGTTATTCCTCTATGTTTAATGATGTTATTGATGAATTAATACATCTCATTAGATATAGTGTTTCTAGAAAACGTAACTAAATATGATAGAGTACAGAACTCTTATAGATGCAGAATGATGATTGCTTGTAAAGGATATGGTTTCAATTATCGTCATGTTCAATTTTTACTAAAAGTAGGAAACTGATGGTAGATTGCCGTTGCCGGAGATTTTATAAGGTAGATACGTATTATTTCTACCATCCAGTAACAGTGTAATTTCTGCTTGAAGGTAGCAAGGCATCCTAATCTCGAGGCGACGACGAGGAGCTGTATAACAATGAATCTCTTGTTGGTTTCGTTGAATAAAAAGGGAGAAATCAAAAGTTTCGATAAATTTTACGCGATTTTATTACGATCCCTAATTAAATACACAACAGTTAAAAAATCATAATAACACGTGTTTAATGTTACAATTATATCATTGATGTTAGTTTAATGCCGGAATATATATGTAAATTAGTTTTCATAGTTACAGCAAAGATTTGACGAATATATGAACATTTACGTTATATTGTACCCAATGGCTTTACATTATTATAAAAATATTGAAAGATAAAAAAATATTACTGTTAAACAATCGTTTTAAACTTTATTATTTAAAAAGGTTAGTTTTTGACCACAAACCTATCCGGAGTTGCGATGTGACAACAAGCATTAACTTAAGTATTATATTGTGTATTATATGATCGTTAAAACTTACCGCGATGAATTATAACACAAAAACATCAGGAATTCATAATTTTTTTATCTAAATTTATAATTAAGTATTTGATAAATAATGTACTTGTGTACAACTAATATTATGCATCGTCAGTTAAAATAATAAGGGCGCAAATAATTATTTTGTGTTAATAAATACATTTCGTTTATTTCAGATACATTAGCGGTTGGTTTCCCAAAAAGTACTATTTTTACGCTTATCAATTAGTTTTATCAAAAAATAGTTTAATTAATTACAAATATGTAATATAAAACGTTTATGACAACACATTGTTATTATAATGGATAGTAATATCTATAATTTCATAGAAACTTCAAGTGACGATCCACGTCACCTGAATACAGGTGCTCAACACTCTGACTAGTTGCTTATTCCTACGCAACATCAACAATCATGTTACTATGCACTCATATTCATAAATCCTTTATTGTGATTCACATGTAATTCATTATATAAAAATATGTAATCTGCTACATCCATTAGTGTTAACTTAGTATGTACTTATTATACAAGTGTCATATTGGCAGTAATCGTGATTATGGCAACGTGAATTTAATTTTAAAAGTATTTTTGGTCCAAATTTTTTTACAAAGTATTTTCCTAACGACTTTCATTTCGTTTACATACTTTTAAAGAATACATACACCACATTAATACTGTTGTTACAGAATTTAAGAAATATTAATATTCGTTAAGACTTAGTTAAAACTAAAACTATGCGTTACTTATATAATATGGCAGTAAGTGGTAAACGCAGAGCATTATCCCATGCACCTCCGAGATTCGCCGGTCATCACAAAGTGACCACATTCGAAGGTGTCCAGTGTATGTCTATTCGATGGGTTACTATACGTATTTTACGTATTACAATATACAACAGCTCTTTAGATTCATTATAACGCACACAGATACAACTGTCCTCTCCTCAAGCCTCGTGGCCGAAAAAATCCACACAATTTCACATGTTCACATCAAACTTTTATCAAGAATGATTTTTAAACTTGTATGGTTTTTTGTTACACATCCTTTAATCGATTTTCCATTATTTGAACTTTAATACGTTCTTATGAAATATCAAGGATATTATTTCATTTATCAAAATGATATTAGGTTTTATTCCTTATTAATTATTAAATATTTTCATTTAGCACGCCGGTACGTCTGCGCATTTGATGATGCTGATGGGCTTTATGGCCATGTCGCACGACGAATCTTGGATGACGTTGTTCGTTAACTTGTCCACGCAATAAACGCTCCTTTGCTTTGTCGCCTCTTCACCCTGTAAAATTATTTCACATTATATTACACGTAATTCGACAGGGAAAAAATTAACTACGTAAACAAC
>DWHU01001758.1:0-11494 GCA_018247975.1 Parides photinus
CTCAGCAGTGTGTTTAGTACAGATGGAGACTGACACATTGCCCCAACCCCAAGAAATTAATTGGGAAAAGGGGAAAGTCAGAAAGAAATTCAACTTAATATATACACATCGTGCACAAGGTCGATTAATGTCATTGGCATTATCTTCCAGTCTACGTCAGCTCATAATGAGTTGCACTGCAAGAAGAGAAAAAAATGGAAATGTGTACATAGATGTAAATGAAATATACATGAATATGTACAACACGTATTTATTTACACATTAATTTATATTTAAGATATGGTAATAAATAATATTATGTATTATAGTAATAGTATGTATTATTCATACATGTTTGCTAGTTAGCGATTATTATATTGTTTTACAGAAAAGTTTAAAAGTTTAACATTTTTAATTTCATGCAGCATGTGCCGAGGCAGACATAGAACTGTGATTACTAATTTTAATATGAATTAAATTGTGTATGTCGAGACAGAGTAATTTGTAACAGCAAATGGCTCACAAGTCAGGAATGGAGAATTAAAAATGTGATGAGCATGGGCCGTATGTCAATTAAACAAAGACATTGCGATGTTTGACCGGGCTTGTTGTATTAATTTATACTATACGTTTGCTGATAGGAATACTTTACTTTAACTGTCTATCTATTCATTCTTTTTCTGTTATGTATGACGTATTCTTTATCACATAAAGGTCAAATGTCCAAAAATAAAATATTATTATAGATATCGATACAAGTCATGGTATGGTACATCGCTTGCTATAACCGCCCGCCCTCTTGCCGCCCAGTGTTGTTACGTTATTTCGTAACTAAAGCTCGTTCTTGTATTCTTTTTCTATATCACTACACTAACGCGAAATGTGCGAGTGTGGGGTATGACGACAAACTCGAGAAAAATCGATTTTATTATTAGTCATTACTTTCAGAGAGCGTCTACATTTTAAAGAGTAAAATGCAAGCCCAGGTTCAGTTTCTATATTATTGCGCGAAAGAATTAAATGATTTCCTTATTTATTACTTTCTATTCAATATTAATAATTGTTTCACAAAGATATTTAAACCATATTAAATGTCTTTAAAACTCACTTTTATTTTGTTATTATATCTTCTACAGAATAACATTATTAATGGTTATTTTTTATAACAAGAATAAATGACAGCGGAATTAATTTATCCGGTTTTTAAAGGTCCGCCCTCTGCATTTACGTATACGATAAGAATAAATAAATAAAAAGATGTGAAAGTAAGTTTTAAAACAATATGTTGTTTATTTGATTAACAAAATGTAGAATGCACAAGTCGCAAAAATTTAAATTTCAAATCATTGTTTGGAAACATAGAAGGAAAAATTGCATGTTGTAAATTTACCTAATGTATATTTATAGTCTAACATTCTTTGATACGTGGAAAGATTAAAACAATATCGTTACAAAGGTCAAAACGAAGTAGTGTATTAAAAAAAATATGGTTTAGTTATCAACGAAATACACGAGTATTTCATATTGATCGTAGCATGGAATGCGGTCTGCAAAATTTAGTCCTTCAATCGTAAATAATATTTTAGAACATGAAAGTCCATGAGAGCAATCCACCATGGCGCAGTTACTGGTCGTAAAATTTGTGTAGTTAAATTTCTCTTCATATTCCATATTCCTACTTCTAACATCTTACGTATTTGGCCTACATAAAATATAAAACCCAAACATCAATAGACCTATAAAATACTAGTGCTTACATTATCTATCAGTTGAATTGCATTACAACTGTGAAATGAATTAAATTAACATGTAACTTTCTTAACTTATCAATCTTAGTTTTATTAAATTTATTGCTTTAATGTGTTTAAGACAAAATGTGATACATCATCCATTTACTATACGGTAGGGTTGAACAAACGAAACCTTCATAAAATACTGTTAAGGCTGACTGTTAAGTCTTTTATTTATATAAGACACTGTTTAGTAATAAAAGAATTATTAAATATACTTTATAATTGTTTAATTACTTCTTATTACTCAAAATGAATTTCATTCAAATATGGCGTAACGGCCAAAAAGATTCCAATGTGTACTTTATAACTAGAGTTTGGATTGTGATAGCATTTCCTCGAAACCATCTGGCTAGTTATCATTATAAACTAATCGATTTTTTGCTATAAAATCAATTGAAAATCTGGTCAATATCTAACTTGTAGTAGATACTTAAATTATAATGAATTAAAAACTTAAAAGATATTTTATGACGCGATGTGTAATTTGTAATATTCATATATTGTGAATAGGTTAGAAACAGGTTCGTGAAGATCTGATTTTTTCATTCATTAGGAAAATGTGTAAGAATACTTTATTACAAGACATTAGTAATTGAATTGTAGTTGTACAACTTGAAAAGATTAATTGTTTATTAAAATAAGTAAAAATTTTAATAATAAATTTAACTCTGCTGTGTACTTAAATCATTGTGATAATTCGAAACAAGAAATTACATTTGTTAATAAAAATTTCTTATATTTACAGTCGAGACCTTGTTAAATTTATTTGTTTTAGTTTTAATGAAATCTAATACTATTAATTTACTAAAAACACTTTGTGAAATTGTATCGGGCGTGTTGTTTTCATTCTGATAAACTGCGACCTTGTTTGTCTTAGCGATTTGACTGTTCAGGTCAAGAGTGATCCCAGTCATCGGCAACTTGTTTTTGGACGATTCATATTATAATATATTTTCATGTATATTCTTTTATTTCATTTATGGACATAATTTTAACTCTTAAATGAATTACGTTTTAACAATATTGTACTGGTTTTATGTAAAGAACATAATCTAGCCATTTTTATCGCTGGTTGTAATTTTTTTCATGGATACGCAAAAAGTTGATAGTATTATCAACTTTTAGTTTAAAAAAAATATATTATAGTAAAAAGGAATTAATTAAGTATATTACTTTTATATTTATTTAGTTATTTGTCATTTTGTTTTCCAAAAATATAGCATGTATATATAGCCGGTGCTAAAGTATAATTTCCACGGTTGAAGTATTCTGGTAATCAATCAATCAGCACTGACCGTTTTCGATGTATTTTCGTTATAACATGAATAGGTCGCGGGCTATTTTGAATTTGACTAGGAAGACATATTGTTAAATATTTCAATAAATTTAGATACACTGTAATTTGTGAAAACTTACAAATTATTAGATATATATAAATTTATTATACTTTCTTTTATATATACTTCTTTCACGAGCCCCGTCTAGTTGAGTAGGTAAATATTATGTTTTATCACGCACTTTCATAGGTCATTTCGACAATTTAATAATTTGAAGATTAAAATTTGAGGAATTAGATTGTCTCAAAAATTATCCACATATCATTTTCATTACAAAATTACTTTTCTTTAAAAATCACATTTCTGATGCATCTCATGCGAATAAAGTATGATCTGTTGCGTTTTACCGCAGATATTTTCTTTTCGATGTCTCCTTTAAATAAAGCAGTTAATAATTTCCTGAATTGTGGTAAAAAATTTTAACTTTCGTACGCAATTTGAACTTTGAAATGCTAGTTGCCGTTGAACTTATGATAAGCAAAGTTAATTAAGTGGAACTGTGACGCGTGTCTTGAATGACGATCATATCACATGGTTTGCCGGTTTATACGTTTTTAAGGACAAAGTATAATTTAAAAAAGTTTTGAAAAAAGTATGTTTGTTAAGTTTTAGAAATAATCTATTCAGTATGTGTGTGTCTGTCGTTTAAATACTAAATAATAGATTATTAAAGTAACAGAAACAGAACGTAAGCCATCATTATTATTAGTTAGTTGGGATTTTAAGAGACCTCTAAAGAATGCGCGGAGGTGATTATAAAAATAAAAACAAGTACCTATGTAAAGTAAAGAGCTACATGATTAAAAACACTTTCTTCAATTTCTAAAAACTGCCAGTTAACCATTTTGTCAATGTAATATTGAAATAAAAGATTGTTATATTCACCTGAAAAACCAATGTATACGTCTCCAGCCTCAATGTATAAGAGCTAGGAGTAAATCAATCGTTGGTCTGATAACGGACAGGGTAGCTGGTGGAGATGTTGTTATTTTTGATTTATTGTTCAATCAATTTATTAATATAAAATAGTGTGACATGTTGTAGTATTGTAGAAAACTGTAGTAGAAGTTGGAAATATTTCCCTAAACATTAAACTTCTTGTACTCTCATACGTAGTCTCATGTGTTGTGTTCGGGTAAATTTTAATATAAACCTTTTTAAATTAATGACTTAGAATTTGATTATAACAAGTATAACTATATGTGCTACGTAACGATAATCGATATCGGAGAATCCGTAAATCAAAATAAAGGATTTTTCATGTTACACATCTTATAATGAATTATGTGCTATTGACTAAAAATCAGCAGTTGCGTTAGCAATGGGATCCTCAGACATCTAGGTCTGACCCTAAAGAAAGATACTAAAATTGTGAACTAATGCTTTCAACTTTCTGAACCATTTGAGTAATATTCAAATTCTATATTGTTGTGATATGCAAATAATAACGTAATAATTTAGGACAAGTCGTTGACCTTAAACATTTTTAGGTTCATCCTTTTTTTATTAGTGCACATATCAGTGGTACGTCACAATAAATATCAAATATAGACATGATATTATTCAGTTCCCATTAGGCGCGTGCTCGTCAGTGATAACGCAGGTCACGGGTTACTCTTATAAATGCGGGGCTGGCCAGTTGTTATCGTAGTTACTTCTGTCAGGGCTACATGAGCCGACGTTGTTTCTTACACACACTCAAAATAAAGTAAATATTTAAAATGCCCTGGACTAGCACGAACAGGTACACAATCTTAGCATTTATGAATTAACTTTTCATAAATAGATAATTATTGATTGGTTCTTTATTCTTTCATCAAGTAGTTAAAAGTTAATTATAAGTATATGTATGTTATTTATTACTTGTGTTTTATAGAATCTATGCAAAACCCTCCAACACTAGCGGAGGTGACAATGTTGCGTCTGCGGGAAACGCCAGCGGCGCACGCGCAGCACCCACTGCCGCATCCGACAGTGGCGGTCGCTTCGAACTCAGCGACCACGGATATGGAAAAAGTTGCGTTAAACTGCTACACGTCTACCGTGATGGAGATTATCATGCAATTAGGGAGTACGACGTTTCAACAGAATTGAAACTTACAAGTGAGTCGCCGTACGTCCTCGGAGACAACAAAGATGTCGTTGCAACCGACTCCCAAAAGAACACCGTTTACTTATTAGCGAAGAAGCACGGTGTAAAGACTCCTGAAGAGTTTGGTGCGGTAGTGGTGAATCATTTCTTGTACACGTATAAGCAAGTCGGAGAGGCGAAGTGCCGTGTCGTTGAATATCCTTGGGAAAGGTTACAGGCGGGCACACTTCACAATCATGCTTTTATTTTTTCACCAATTGCGACCAGATGGTGTGAAGTGTCTCAAGCAAGACATGGTAAGTGACCAGTTTCTAATAGATTTGATCTTCTTCACTTATAGTGAACAGAGAATGAAGAACTAAGCTTTCATTACTATTGTCCACTTATTGTGATGTCTTTCTTTAGATGCAGTGGTAGTAAAATCTGGATTAAGTGGATTACGTGTACTGAAGACTACACAGTCAGCGTTCGTTGATTTTGTTCAAGATGAGTACACAACACTTGCAGATGCCGCTGAACGAATATTTAGGTATTTTTGTTTATTAAAACTTTGGATAGTTAACCTTTGTCGTCGTTGACAGAAAGTTCCTATATTTTTTTCATGGTTAGTAGTGAATTTAAATTAGTATTTCTTTCAATGTACCTAAAATCTTTACGGGGAAATAGACAACACGGATCTAAATCAGTAATACCGTTTCATAAAATTTCGATTTCGAAAGTTTCATGACCAGACACTTAGATTGTTCATTCTGATAAAACGGTGGTAAAACCATGGTAAGAAATTACATTAAAAGGTTTTTCCAGTACTGTGGTGGAAGCAGAATGGACGTATGACAGCATGCGGACTGCAGATTTCGATAACGCTTGGTTGACGGTCAAAGAAGCGATTCTGGACAAATTCGCTGGACCGCCTGATACTGGTGTTTACTCTCCCTCAGTGCAGCACACATTGTACCAGGCAGAGAAAACAGTGTTAGAAAAAGTTTCCGAGGTAATGTTTGGGTTTTGAACAATACTTTTTAATATAGCTTACAATCCTGCTGCCTACAATAACATTAATATTGATTATTATGATCTTTCCGGACTTTGATTTAATTGTTTGTTTATTATTATATTGGTCATGTGCTGGGCTATCTAAACGAAAAGTCTTTGTTTTATGTAAAATATCGATAAAGTAAACAATTATATAGGACAATCGCGTGCGATGATAAGCTTTGATAGATGATAACTCTTAGAGGATCGCTTTTGTAAATGTACTATAGTTTGGCTGTTTAATGACAACGTCAGAGTGATAATAATAAATGTTATCTTGTTTAAAAATATAACCAATTCTTCTTACTGTAAAAAAGTTGAAAAATATTTTAAAAGTCTTACAAGGTTAAAAAACAAAGCTATAGTGCAGTTCTCGTAACTGTCATTAGCTATTTTAAGTAATACCAATGTAGAAAAACGTATTTATAACACAGATATTATGATAATTTATATCATCAAACATATTATTGTAAATCCTTGGTAAATCAAAAGTAATTATTTTTCTTAACAAATCTTAGAACCTTTTTATATAAAAGCAAGTGTAGATGAATGTAACTCTATTTTTTTTTTTGCAGATTTCTTGGATCAGAATGACGATGCCCAACAAACATTATTTAAATATAGACATGTCGAAATTCCCCGCTAACGTAACCAAAGGTGATCCACGCCATCACATCTATCAACCCATTGACAAACCTGCCGGTTTAATCTACGCACAGCTACGCCGTAGACCGAAGAGTCACTTGTAACTTGACTAAGTTTACTTACACGAACTTCTCTTACATCTTTAAGAAGTAGCTATGTAACTCGATCATAAATATACTACAAAATTTAAATATTTAGTAACACAGGCCAAAAGAAAAGTAATTAGAAAAATTGTAATGCAGTTTTGGAAATCTACATGCATTTTAAACTTGTGAACTTCAACGTGGACATTTAAAATCTGTAGTTAAATCGACTAAAAAATAACATTATCCACACTTGTTAAATAAGAACCATAATATAATTAAGAACATGTTTCATAGTTTGTAATCTGAATTGTATTTTGATGATTCTGCGGTACTATATATTCGTTAGTATTGTAAAAGGACACAATGTGTTATTAAGTTAAAATTAGGAAAGTAGGTATATAGATTAAAGAATTGATTTCATAATGTGCCAAAGGGGAAGAAGTCATTTTCTAAGCAAAAAATAAAAAAAATTGCGAATATTGGCAAAAGCAAAATGCATTGCATGCTTTGTGTCTAGTCAACTCATAAGAAAGGCGTCTTGAAATTATGATTACATATGTATTGATGATATCTACTTGTATATAAATTACAAAAGCCAATAAAATTGAGTATTAAACAATAAGTTTTTCTATTAAATAGAACCTTGTTTCCATTTCTAATATCATATCTCGATCCATTCTAGAAGTTTTTTTCCTGATTTGGTAATAGATCTTTGAGATGTGTTTAGAGGATTATACTGATAGACAGATTAGACTGACCACACAGTCAACAGGAAAGATTATTAAGCTAATCTTCCCTGTTATTTTAAATGTTATGGTTCCTGATTCACTTACGCTGAGCAATATCAGGATTAAAAAAGTGTACGGAGAGGTAAATAAAAGTCGTTTAAAATAAAACATTTTCTTATTTAATTTAGTTGAAACACCTCACTTATAACAACTACATAAATAAATTTCTTAATTAAACATTTTTTTTAAATATTTTATACGGAATTGTAGAAAACCTAAAAAAAATCTTTAGTTTTTGACAAAGTACAGACAAAAGGTAAACATTTATGACAAATAATTAAAGTATTAACGTGGCAGACGTTTCGTGCCTATGATTTTATCAGCTAGAGTGTACATTTCTTCCACCGTCTGAAACGAAATAGGATAGTGATTAATTAAATTGTAGATTACAACGTTTTTCGGCTGTTTTGCTGAAAAAAAAACGCAAGTTGTAGACATCATTTTTCAATTTATCTTTTTTTTAACAAGAAAACGGCAGTGTAAGACCGATCAATGAGAGCGGTTTCGAAGAAGTACTGCGTGAACTATAGACGTTAATCTGATAACTAGTGATCATGTTTAAAAATGTATCAATAAAGTGAAAAAAAATGTGTATAAATAAGCAACGTATATACAAATATATTCATCTATTTAACCTCGTCGGTTAAAGAATAGAGCACGTACTTAATGTTTAGCTGACATTTTCTGCCAGTCAACTTTGGTAGACTGAGGAGGTAATGAAAACAGTATAGAAATAATAAACAAGATAGATCTTAAGGATGATCTCATCGGTCACTTATAAATTATAAAAACATTACGGTAGGACAAAATGGGCATAGTGGATGATGTAAACATACACTTTTCATATAATGAAAGGAGTTTAATCGTATTTACACATTCATATCCTGTAACACTGGTGTCATTGACACGGTCGCTGGGTTATCTGTCACGTGAACAATGTATTCATTGGATCCATCTGCCAGGATGCGAATTTTTTTGTGATAAGCAGAACAGTGTATAGATAACAAACTGCGTAACTATTATTGATGACTAATTCCGTCTCAGTTCTATTTGTTGTGATAAATGCCTATGACAAAGGCCTACTGTTACTATAAAATAGATATAAACTGTTGTACTATATAGATATTATTCAAAGGCCATTCTTCTATTAACACGTTTGTAAATTGTTATATTTGTTCATAAGAAAACATCGAAACACAGTATGATTATGATAAATTCTAAATTAATGTGTTGACTTTACTGCATAAACACTTGATTAATTATCAAAAAATTAAAATCAAAAAACAAATTAATATTGCCACTAATAAATTAGTTATGTCTACTAGTTGGTGAAAAGTTCTATCATTTGTAAATCGTGAATTAGGCCGTCAAGAATCTGAAAGCTGTGACAACAAAGTATATGTAAAGCAGTTAATCATTTTAATATACAATAAAATCTGTTTACTATGAGAAACAAATTGCCGAGTTTTATAGATGTAATGAGTTTAAATCATAACACAAAACATCAATGCTATAAACTAGTTACAATGCGAATTTGTGACAAATGAGATTGGAATAGATCGGAGACAAAAATTTTTAGCAATATTAAATTGTACAATATACTTTTTTTTTTTTTTGTTAGACCTCCACTCAAAATTTATGTCTGTTAGTTCGCCCATAGTAGCAAGTACGACAAAAAATAATAATAATTTCCATGTTAACTGTGAGATAGTAAATTTTAATTATGACCGCGGGAAAGCAACGTGATTATTAATTGCCCGATGGCTGACACTTGAAGGTTAATTACACTTCTACGTGTGATTCATTTGAACTCGTTTCTCCGGTTAAAACTAGTAAGGGTTAGTATAAATAAATAAAATTATTAGTAACTTTGTTGAGAATATTTACATATTTTTGTTTTAAGTAAAAAATACTTGTATTGTACCAATCCTATATACTTATACGTAAGAATAGCTGAAATCAAGGTATTAAAAAAAATAAATTTGGAAGGTTGAGAAAGTGCATGTTGATATGGTATTACTTATTGTACAACATAATTTTAAACAAAAAAATCTCTGAGATCAGGAAGAAAAGTTATAGTAATTAAGTTATATAGCAACAAAATAAAAAAAAATCATCATTATTATGATTGCGTAATAGTTAATACCGTTTAAAAAATAATTTTATTTTTTTTTAATACATGATTTTGTACTGTGTAACTATACAGTAAATAATATTTATGTATATATAATTTTATGTATGTGAATATAGCAGATTTTATTAACTAAGATTTGAATGTCATAATTATAATTAATAAAGAGAATCTCAAGAAGAGGAAGATTTACAAATGAACATTTCTAAGAGTTACATATTCAGTGTTTTATATCAAGAAGTAACTTAAACGTCAAGAGGTCAGTGTGTGTTATTAGTGGTCTAGTTGGATCTGGTTTGACACGAGCCTCGTTAACTAACATGTAAACAAACCAATGATTACTACGTGTCCCATCTAATGCTTGTCATAAATCTTAGACGGTACACAAGGAACAGCTTGTGATAACGTAGACCTTTTGACATCCTGCCAGCCTTTTGTCTGATCAAGAGTTTTCGGATACTAATTAAAAATCATATACACGTCTATATTCCGCAAGTAAATGTATGTTAACTGTTTGTTAAATATAGATAGTTTTTTTTATATAAAAAAAAAATTCGCTAACCGTTAGACCTTTCAGTGTTTTAATTTCATTGGTTTCGTATTTAAGCTGCGCAAACTTTTCGTCGGTAAATCGAAAACCGTTTTCGATATCTGCTTCTTTAATCTCATCCAACTCCTCGCGACACTTAGCGAGGAGTTCTTCGGTTGTCAGCTTCAAGCTTTCGTCATCGGCTTCCTCCGCTTCGACTTCTTCTCCCATCGTCTGAGGGTAAAATAGTGATACATATTATTTAATCTACAATAAGCTTAAAATTCTTTAAGTGTGCTCGCGCCGATTGCTTTTGGCTCTGTATCTGAAGTAAATGTGATTTATTCTTGTGATATTTGTAAAAATGTTAACGGTCTTATTGTTTGTATATTCACTTACTTGATCAGCTTTCTGTGAAGCTTTGAGTTTCCTGTAATAAGCATCCGCTCGTTTTTTTGACGCTCTTGCTACTTCTCTGTTCACCATTCGCCAAAATACGAATACCGGATGATGGAAAAGCTCTGGAGGACACTCTTTAAGAGGAGTTTTTCCAACCAGTATCAATCGTTTCAGTCTTTCCATTTCATCGAGCTGTAAGTGAATACATATAAAGTTTTATACACATTGTTACTTTTGGATTTTTTTTATCCAATATAGTAACGTGTTGATCAAGATATTCAACTGATTGTAAATGATAATCTACTTAAGTATTTAGTGCTAAAATTATAATAATTCACCACATTATGCTCGTCGGCTTGCGAGAAGATGTTAAATCTCATTACTCCTTGATATTTCACTAGTAACTGCACTTTACATCAGAAAACCATGTATTTCATATATGTTTGAGAGAATAAACTCTGTACTGTTGGATTAAAATGACCTCTAACATTGCGGCTCAAAAATGATATCTATTAGAACTAAAAGTAAAATTATAATATTTTGCATAGTACTATAATGGTTTACACAAACATTAAAAAGAAAGTAAAAAATTACAATCATTGCTTTCTCCTTTAAAATAATACAAAGCGAAACTCACGACTCGCGTGGAAATCCTCTTGTTGAGATTTTCTTCATTTACACAA
>DWHU01001759.1:0-11493 GCA_018247975.1 Parides photinus
ATACGATAACTATTTTTATAATAATGTCTTACAAGTATGAAATATACAACTAAACAACACAAATAAAAATATACAACATAACCGTATAATGGATAAAAAAACAGTTTTATACATATACATTTTTAATACGAACTGTAAGTGGAAATAATTCCGTTGATAAGAAGCTATAAGAAGAAGAAGCTCTTCACAAAAAATTAAAAAGAGGAACGAATCTACGTCTACAAGAATTCACTAATGCTCTGCTTGTTTATACACTAGGAATTTACTATATTAGTACGACACATAAAATAATACATGCCATACGTAAATAAGTAACAAATTATAGTCCAGAAACTTATTTTAGTTCAATGATCTATTTAAGCTGCTATAAAATAGAGCATTAGATTGAGGCAACATGTGATTAACTGGAACGAATAGAGCCGTCCGCATACTTGCGTAAACTTATTCCATACTAAAAGCCGTTATTCTCCTCTAATAGCGCAGCTTCTAGCTGTCTAAAATTATTTAAATTAAGACTTTATTAATCTTTAAAAATGTACAATATCATAAATACTTTTGAAGTTTCATTGTGAAAGTCAAGAATATTTTTAACTATGCTACGTACCATTTAATAGTCTATGGAAAACAAATATTTAAATGTTTGCCTAAATAATAGAAACGTTAGTCAATACGTAACAAATATACCCTGTTTGTTTTATAGACATTGTCAAACTTGAAAACTTAGTACTCAACTAACATTTAAATGTCAAACTTTGTGAATATACCACTATTCATGAACTACAAAATTCAAAAATAAATTGTTTGATTTCAATTTAAACTATTAACTTTTTATTTACAATAATTTTCTTTAAATAATTCCTTAAAGTATACTTCAGAGGGATACATTTTGTAATAAAAAGCTAGTTCAGCGCTGTATCTTCCACTCGCCACACGGGAAAGCTTTGAAAGAGTTTATTTTCGTTACCAACATTTGATATCATTTTATTTTTAAACAAAATGACGCACGCCTCGTAACATCCAAGTCGGGGAAATAGCGATGAAATTTTATAACTGTCAGCTCTATTCATCGGGCGTAATAAATTACAGTGAAGCCATCGTTTGTTTTCATGATAAATAACGCACACGAGATCGCCCACACAACTGTATTAATTTTATCGTAAAGGTTGATCACCTGTAAATCTACAATGAGAATAAATAGTCTTATATTGTCAAAGTTATCACAATAAGTATTTAAGAGAAACTTAAAAAAAGATAAAAGTAAGAACTGTAAACGTCGAATCGTACGTATAAGTCAGAATATGTCATAATTTAAAAAAAACACATGTAAGACGTGAAAAACGACTTCTTTTTTATAAAAAAATTATAATGAAAACTTACATTCCCTCTACCCATCTCGCCAGTTATCCTTCCATTACGATACTTAATATAAAATTTATAAGTCAGTTAATTTAATGAATATAAATCACTTCTTTTGATCTACGTACAATCTACGTTTAAACAGGTTTTGTCTAATCTCGACTATTAGTGTTTGATATTAATGTGATGATGAATAGTACAAGATTCGTACTTATCATGTCATCAGCACAGATTTTTAACTTCTTTAATGAGCTAAGCTTATATAAGCATTGTCGTATATGTATAAAACTTTGCTGGCACGCTTGTTCAAATTGGTTAAATCTTCCCATCTAAAAAATTTTTCTTTGTCTTTCACGTTTGTAGTATGCAATATCATCAAAGAAACCAGGGTTAAAAATACCAATACAAAGAAATATTATGTCGAACAAACTTTTTCCATAAAAGCCTTCTGCGTATCGAATGCCCTTAACTCTAAAATAGTCGCATCATACTTATAACTCGAGAACGGCTGAACCGATTTTCATGATTTTTATGTTTTTAAATTTTGCTTCATCGGGTTAAAAAATCTAAAATACGATTATGTCCAGGGGAGACATTTGGATGGATAAAGTCGTCGGATCTAGTTGTATTAGATGTCGTTTTTTTTTTCAGAAAAATCAGATATAAGAGCTTTGATAACTTTTTTCGTTTGGATCCATTGTTATCGATTTTAAATTAAAAACGCTTTTGATATGTTTTTTACATTTTATTGTGACTACATCATTAAAATATCAAAGAGTATCTATATATTTATTAAAATTAAATTGAAGGAATTATTTATAATTATAATTTAACGTAATACAGTTAATATTATTTAGAAAATAACATTAGGGACTCTTTAATATTTTTATTTATTTATTAGTATACTACCGAACTGGGCAAATTTTGTTACGCCTAACAGTCAATAATTTTGCGGATTTAGGATTTCAGGATTTTTTATCGACAGGCGAAACAAAGTTCGCCGGACCCGGTAGTTATTAATGTTACTCAACGAGACGCTTATTTACCTACTTGCTGGCTAATTTTTAATCTCCAGAGCTGAATTGAATTGTTATGATAGAAAAGCACAATATTTTTCCCTTACCAGTGACAGAAGTTAGTAAATTTTTGAGCGAATCGAATATGCCAACACTTCGCTGCAATTTTATTGTAATTTTAATAACAAGCACTATATTATTGTTAATATGTAGAATGGTGGATTCGTAGTGTTTGGACTGTTTTCGGTCATTGTTTATTGGCGTCCCATTTCCACGCAATAAGCTACGCACACGCGTTGTAGTGGTGCACCACAGAGCCGTGGTACCGAAATAGCAACGTTGCACAACTTATTCGCACTGCATTTCAGAGCATTGAACCTCTGCTGTAATCCCATCTTCACCCGGCGAGCGATCAGTGCGACCGATTTTATTGCTAGCGCAACACCGCTGTTGTCCTTCTAAGATTTTACAGTATCCTAATAACCAGATAACTGCATTTATTAAGATCTATTCCGTCCACCATGAGCACGCTGAACATCGAGGGTACGACTTTCAACGGTCCTAAATTTCTAATTCCTTATTAGTGTTGCGTAATCTTGCAAATGCATTAACTTGGTGTAATTTGTTCTAGTCTTGCGCAAGGCTTTCGATGGCTTCGACCACAACCGCTCGGGCAGCATCCCATGTGACTTCGTCGCAGACATCCTCCGGATGATGGGGCAGCCCTTCAATAAAAAAATTCTCGAAGAACTCATCGAAGAAGTCGATGCCGACAGTACGTATATGCTCACTAGTACCCGTATATCATCTTTAATAGAAAGCGATTATAGAATACTTTTACTTTATCAGAATCTGGCCGCCTTGAATTTCCGGAATTCGTGACTTTGGCTGCCAAGTTTATTGTTGAAGAGGATGCTGAAGCTATGCAAAAAGAACTCCGGGAAGCATTTAGGTTATATGACAAGGAAGGTAAGAAAACATTTAATCAAAATTTACATTATTTGAATGATAATTTACCATGACCCTATGAAATAGCAAAAGCATAAATGCTTTTAGTAAAAAATACAACATCAAGCACTATAACTGTGCTATCTTTGATAGCTATTTACATTGTGATTGTAATAGTAATTTTTAGTATAAATTATAAATAATACATTCCTATACAATTTTCATTATAAGTTTAGTGGCTTAAAGTGTTTATATTTAAATTATGTTCACTTCTAGGCAACGGTTACATTCCCACCTCGAGCTTACGTGAGATTCTTCGCGAGTTGGACGAGCAGCTGACGGATGATGAGCTCGACGGCCTCATTCAGGAGATCGATACTGACGGCAGCGGCACCGTTGACTTCGATGGTAATTAATCCTAAATTTATGACCCTTTGATGGGTTTCATTAGTGTTAGGACTCTGTTATTGGGGACCGGCTAGATAGGTACCACTGGAGCTCAAATTTTTTCCGCCAGACAATAAATTGTGCAAATATTACTGTGTTCGGGTTCGAAGGATTAAACTGGTGAAAATTACTGGGGTAACGAGGAGCATGTACAGCAAAGCGACGAGCATTATATGATTCCTTTTCACCGTCAGGTGAACGACTCGTTTGCTAAGTTATAAATGACTACAAAGTGTATACAATATAAAATTTACAAGTACATGATATATTTCATACTCCTAATCTATTCAAATTTGTTGCCAATCTCCTCAGATATAACCAAACTGATATTCTTTATGATACGTTCTAAAAACTTATTATGATATTTCTTTCACAGAATTCATGGAGATGATGACAGGGGAATAAACATCAAAATTCACAGCTATTCTGTATTTATACTTACGGTTTAACTTAAGGATACTTTCTTACATTTCAATAACGCAACTTTTCGAGACTTGGGAACATTGGACATCAGTATACTCGTATAATATACTTCAAAATCTACAACATTTCTTAACTTGTATTAAATATATACATAGTATGTATTGTACAAAATAATATCTGTTCTCTTGTTTAATTGATGTGTGGCTGAGCAATGTTTACACCTACTTATTAATAAATCTTTTAATATACTAGATTGGTGTTTAATTTTGAAAAAATAAACTCTTTGAAACAGTTTTGTAACTGTTTTTATATTATCAATTTTTTTATTATTTCGTATTAGTTTAAAGTAAAGCTTAAATTCATATATAAAATTACAGAGACAAATCCAAAATTGTCGGTTACCTTTCAGTAATAAAATTGTCTATTTTTCTCCTTAAATTATGCTTAGTGTAATTTTGATAACATTTTTCTTTCGATTGGATCCTGGCCAGATTCCAGTAATACTGTACCGAAAATAAAAGTCTTTCAGTCGACTATCTTATTGCTGTGCTTTGTGTATACATGTTATAATTTTAGATTCTATCGCCTACACACTTAAATTTCCTTGTCATTGCATTAACATGAATGTTGTATAAACTATAGTGACCAATAATTATATGTACATCCTACTATCTGAAAAATTATGGTTATTAATTGCGTTTATAAATTCGAACATTCATAAAAAAGTTTTTAAGGTCTTAAATACATATAAACATTGAAAAAAAAATTTTTGAGGAACGTTGGTACGACAAAATTCAAAAATTAAACAAGAGACATTCTTTATATAAGTATTTATTTAAATACACGAAATTAATATTTTGAATAACTTAAAGAGTCTGCTTAAACGTAGACTACTTTAATATATAAAGTAAGTAGATATCAAGATTTGAAAGACGAAAATAAGTTACTATAGTTATAAGATAGGAATGAATTAGACGAAATATCATTTACATATCATCGAACATACAAGTAACCATTTGAAAACATTATTAACACATATATAAAGTTAATTACAATATTTGCTTAGTTATATCGTCAGTAAATGTAAGTTTAAAAGAAGAATAATGTTGGCAGTAAATATATGATAACAGTGATATATTTATAGGTTAGAATAAATTATTACATGAGACAAAAGTTATACGTCACGTGCAATATTCAAGCGATACATTAATATAATACTAATTAAAAAAAAAATTGACTTTTAAATTGATAACGATAATTAAAGAAAAAAGTGATTGGATTTATTTGTTTGTACAGACAGTCATCAAGTTAAAGCAACATCAAGTTAGTAATAATATTAACAAAAATGCAATAAAACAGTCCACAAATAATTTGTCCTTTTTGGTTTTAAACAATTTTGTCTTTAAACAAACAGGTATAACATAAATCTTTACAGTACACACACATTTCAATAATGTATCGAAAACATGACATAAAACGTTATAATTTATAACCGTTTTATGAAAATTGAGCGTGAGATTTAAAAATTATGAATACTAATATACCTGATATCATTTCGATCTTGTTCGAAAGCTCAGGTTATTAAACCAAGAAAGAAACTTTAAGTATACGAAATATATTATTCATCACATATTACATTAATGGCACATATAAAATTCACAGATTTAAATTGAGAAATTACTTCTCTTACTTTTTTCTCGAGACCTTAATAAGATTTGATTTAGAAAACAATACTTTGTTTATAAAAAATACGAATAATATTGTTTACCTGATAATTGATAATGGTTCAGTCTATAACGGACCTGATAAATATGGATATGTGATTAAACGCATTAAAAGTTCTAGTGACTAAGATGAAATGCCTTTTTGTAGGAACGAGTTAGCACTAAGGCTGAGTAACGAATAGACAAATGTTTTAATAAATAACTAGACGAAATAGCGATTCAATTTTATAAGAACTTTAGTCACTATTAAATATTATATTCCAATTACAGTTCCTTCACTAATACTCAGCCAAGAAGCTTTTCAGCAGAGTTCTGTGAAAGCTTTAGGTAACTTGGACCTTTTGACGAAAAAAATGCATGCACTCTCTATTACGCCACAATTTGATAAATAATTCAAATGTCAGTATCAAAATTCATTGGTAACGCTTTTTATAACTAAACCTTGAATACAAACGTACCTTCCATAATAATACAACTAGCTATACAATTTATAATCAATCTATGTACAATAGTCATTTCATTATGGTTGTTACTTCATAACTTTTTACTAACTAGTTATCGTAGAAACCTTTTATGTAAATTTACATACGAGAAATTTACTTATAAAGAAAACGTAAAAATAAGTAATTTAAACACTTATCCCGTTGACGAGTCTTTATGCAAATTATATTTGTCAACGGGGTAGGTTTTTATATACTGTATACAAAATTGTGTTATAATTAAAAGTAAAACACTTAAATACAAAGGAATGAAGTACATGTCGCTTAATAGACTAACATTCCTTTAAGTCGTGGATTTCAGGTAATATAAAGTCGTCTATCTTCAAAGATAAAACATCTGTGCCGTTTCGTTATATATTCGACGAGTATTTTGCGCAATTTAGATCATACTCAAAAAAACCCCAGTAGATGATGTTTGCATGTTTGTACGAAAACATTGATATGTTATTAAAATAAACATTAATTCGTTATTCCACATATTAGCTTCTTGGCTTCGGATAGCTATATTTATCTAAGGTATCATAAAAAGCTACAACTATAGATGAGATCTCAATTTGAACTATGCTTTACCGAACGCCTCTCTTATTAAGTGTTCATAAACAAAACTTATATCACATTCTGTTAAAACGCAAGATGATAAAAAAATACAATCAATGGCTAAAGCGATGTACCAAATATAACTATTAGTATTTCTTTTAAAATAATTGTTAGGACATATACATTTCTTTGAGTTCTAAGTTTCTTAAGTATCATAACAAAGTCGTTAGAAATGGACAAAACATAATTGTGTATGTTTTGTTAAAAGTTAAAATAATGTAGTCTAAAACTAATCTATGTAATCGTATTTCTAAATTAGGACGAAACTTGTTCAACATTGTTTGAAAGTTTTAGATGTATTTTAAATCGTCATAGCCCAATTTTGTATCAATTTAAAGCTGGTAATCAATCAATGAATTAAAAAAATAAACTTTCACATTATATTTAAGTTTTACTTAACGAATATTTTTTATATGATTGGGTTTATATTTATTTCCTAAGTAAAACTTTTAATGATTCAAAGTATATGTTTTTCGTTTAACGCGAGGCAATGGTGATCAATGGAGATGGTTTTTACAATAAATGGTATACGTAATTTTTTACTTAATGTAACTTTAACATGAATACTGATTACTTAAATAGATCTTCGTTCCTAGTAGAGCTTTGCATCTCTTAGATGCAACTTGCGTCTCATTCGTTAATTCCTGAAAGATAAAAAGAAAATATTAGTTAATTTTTGAGTTGTAGAAGAACATGCAAGCTATGGATAGGTTTTAATAATTATCCGTTAACTGTTTATATAAAAGTTTGTTCGCAGCTGTGCTTCTGGTGAAAATAAATGATGAAAGAACGACATATGTACATATGTTCTAAGAACACCAACTTTCAGGAACATACACGGAACAATATGTATAACAAACACTTTTAAATGGATTTCTAAGTTTATCAATAATTATCAATACATCTAATAATGTCTATTCAATGAAATGTTTATTTTACATTTATTAACCATATTGCAAACAGGAGCAGCAATAGAAATGTGTACGTAACTTCGGAAATTCTTAATGTTTCTACAGTATTGGTAAGGGCCGATGATGCATTTATGTTAAGGGTTTTAAAAATAACATATCTAATATCTACACTATATATAAACAGCTCACTAAATCTCTCCACTGCAGGGACTCAGGGCCTTTTCTCATAATGAGGTAGTTATGGCCTTAATCCACCACGCTTGCCAGGGGCGGGTTGGAGAACGAAGTCTATGATGTTTAATTTTTTAAAACGCACATAACTCAGAACAAATGAAAGCATACGCGTCAAGTTCGAACCCGCGACTTCCTAATCGGAGACCGAGGTCCCTAACCACTCCACTATCACGGCTATACTACTAGACTATATTATAATAAAATACGTATTGGAATAACTTACCTAACTTTGCCGCATCGACAAAATTGACTAGTTTCAACTTCTTGTTAATGAAGAATGGGCGGTGGCGGACGAGTCCGGTTGTTGCTCGGCTTAGGTACGACTGCCGGGTCTAAGTACGACCTGTTTGATGGTTTGGCCGGCGAGGATTTTCGTGGACGAGCGAGCCACGGAGGCGGCGGACCTTCGCACCACGCCGCCCGCGCCCAGCCATGCGGCTCCGCTCCTAGTCTAGTACATTCCCTGGCATACGCTCGATATGCCGCACAGTGACAGCGCTTGCCAGCGCAACTACAAGCATCCAATACACACGCCTCGCGATAGTTGTGCGGATTCACTTTGCCACCGCAATCCGCGAAAGCCTCGTACCGGTCGAAGCCGCGGCATAACCTGCGAGCTTTCAATAACTTAAACTGTTGGCAACGCGAACTAAAACTCGGCCGCTGTGACGGACGAGAACAAGACCGCCGTCCGCCAATACGCCACGACGAACCGAAACGCCACGCATCGTTCAGCAGTCTCCCGTCTCTCGTTTTCATATCGTCCCTCGCCATTGAATTGAAATTACCGCACAGACCGCACAGTTTATTTTTATACGCACTGGATACTGTCACTTCCAAAAATCCGTCACCGTCCCACAGAAGCTGAACCCCAATATCAGACTTCAATAGAACAGATCCATTGCTTCGCATGATGTCAGCGACCTTATTTATTTTATGCGGTAATATCACTCTTTGTCCATTAACTTTGACGCGCATTTTTCGACCCATATTAATTTTCGTTGCACCAATGCGCAAGGTAGCTGTTCTGGTCCACGAGGAATGTGTAGTATTCCTTGCGTCGTTAGAAATTCGAATGGAGAATGTATGATTTACACAATCAGACACTAATTGATATTTACACGATCCTTGAAAGCTATAGAATTTTCCATCGAAAGTTTTATAGTGAGGATCGCCGAATACCGTACAGATGCCGTCAATATCAACACATTTTGGGCAACATTGACTGGGTAGTTGTTGTAAATTTTGATCAGAACGACATGATAAGGTAGGACATCGCTCCATGGCGCATCTTGGTTCCCCTCCATGACACTCGCAGGATTTACATGCATCCAACTGCCAAGTCTCGCCGTCCTGTAATCATAAAAACAAACCTTGACTTTCCTACATCCATATTTAGAAAAAAAATTATATCTCCTTGAAACTACAGATTTTTTTTCATTATTTACTTACGCAAATTTCTTATAGCTATCATATGTATTTGCAAAGATTATTAAGGATGTAATTGACAAAGTTTGTGAAATCAGTTGAACATGCAACTGACCCCATTGTATACTTATGTTAGAAGGTCTCGAAGGCGACATGGTTAGCTTAAGAGTTAGCCATGATTTTTTAATTTATTACTTGCTTCCAAATATAGATGTATTTATTAAAATGGTATGGTACCTGATAAGTTATTCCGGCTACTACACATGCAGCTTTAGCCTCTTCAACGTGCGGGCATTCAGGACAGCACTTGCCGGGTGCTGGCGGCAGGGCGCGCGCGCCGCACGTTAGTACGGGACACGTGTGCCGAGTGCATACTGTCGTTCCGTTCATACAAGTGCAGTCAGTGCAAGGATCCACTTGAAACCGACTGAGATGCGCGTGGTACTCTTTACCGATTATACATGGCTTCAGAATCAAGCTACCTGAAACTAATGAAATAAGTATTAGTATATAACTTTCATAATAACAATTAAAAAAAAATGTGATACACTGGTTGATTTCGACAGACCTATTAGCATGGTAGATATACTATTTATTTTAAAATCTAAGGACGTTAACATCAACATTTACCAGCAATTTTTTATATTGATAATGAACTAACACTTTATTGCAACAAAAAGTTGAATGACAATAAAGCTGTAAATGATAAAGCAATGCTCGCCAATACTCTGGCTATCATAAGATTACAACCGGAACTGGAAAATGGTTTTAATGACGGTTTATTGATATGAGTGTGGTAGCCAGTCTGGCGGATAAAGCTAAACTTTACCATAAACAAACGCCATTTCATGTGACGGAACTAGCGACAAAGTTACAGAACAAACAGTCAGCTACTGCGTCATGAATAAGCTACTATGCAGCGGCGTGCACATGATTATGCTACTGGGTATGCGGCGCAGTACTCGGTTCCAAAAACTTGTACTTTTATACATTTTTAGCATAGCCATAGCCAAACCATGCCAACAGGAACAAGTCTTGTTGCAAGATATCTGATGTGCAAACGTTTTATTAAGATATCTGTGAATGTCAAGTAAAGCAGTGGATTTCTGCCTATATGGAGCGCACGCCCCTGCTAATATGTAATTAAATTGCTATTAACGTATTTTATTAATAATACTAAATCTACGTATTCGTCTTAAAAAAAGAATAATCATAGCTACTGCAAGCTTGAGAGGGCCGAGCACGGAAAGTGCTCAGCCAAGGCTCCATATTTATTGCTAAGCTCGAGAGCTCACTCAAGAGGTTCGGCTCGGGCTGCTTCATATTTTAGTTTAAACTGGATAGGGATAATATATTTTATTAATATCAGTTAATATAAGCTTACTCGGTAAAATTTTATCCGCCGTTGGGTGCGAGCAGCGCGGGCAGCACTCGCCGGGCGGGGTGTGTTGGTGCGCACGCGCGCACGGCA
The DNA here is from genome assembly GCA_018247975.1 of Parides photinus. NCBI lineage: Eukaryota > Metazoa > Arthropoda > Insecta > Lepidoptera > Papilionidae > Parides > Parides photinus. The sequence continues at coordinate 11,056 of DWHU01001759.1, forward strand.
GCACCGCGCATGCGCGCTTCGCGCACGACAAGGTGCCGCGCACGCATCGGCACGAGAGGCACGGCTCCTCCGGCACGCGCACGTCACGCCCCTCACCAACACGCTGCCCGTTGATCACGCACTCTGCGGATAATGTTATAACGAATTATTTGTATGTATAATAAAAAACTACAAAAATTGCATTTTTTTTAGTCTAGACCATTTTCCCAATTAGTTTTTGGAATTAGCCAGTATGTCCGTCCTAATCTATGGTAAACACACTGGGTATTGCTAAAATATTGGCAATGGTTTTTACAGCTGGCCACCTGCCTGACGCTAACCCTCCTTGGCAATGCCAGTGATATTTAATTTCTTAAAGCGCACGTAACTCGAAAAGACGTGTGCGCGCCTGCTACTCAATTCGTCATAAATCCTTATGAATATGATCCTCATATTATA
>DWHU01001760.1:0-11491 GCA_018247975.1 Parides photinus
ATTACCACCCGGGGCCCCGTTAGGTCGTTTGCCCCCCAAACCCAAAAAAAAAAAAAAAAAAACCGTAATTTCTCTGTACGAGCGGATTAATTTGAAACATTTGCAATAAATACTGGGTTTTATTAACGAAAAACTAAAAGAAAGCTAATGGTTACCTAGCATAAACACTCATCTCTTAATTAAAACTTTGGACACGACGCCGCTCTTGACTGATAACAACAGTGTCTATGAATGCATTCCTTCAAGAAAAGAGCGTATTCCTTCCTAAAAGGCTGGCAACGCGCCTGTAACTCCTGAGTTGCAGGTGTCCATAGGCGGCGGCAGCGGCTTACCATCAGGTGGCCCGTATGCTCGTTTGCCTCCTAATTAAATAAAATAAAAAAAAAACCAGGGCCTGGTCCGGGCGCCTATGCCCTTCCACCGACTGTCGGCTTCCAACAACATGATCCGTCGCGTTACCGGAACCCGATGTTCTCGATCGCGGGCTCCGGGGGTTTCCAAGCGGCGCCGCTGGGCCCCGGCCCGGCGTACCGCATCGACAGGGTCACCAGAGACGGAGTCGTTTCCTCGCCCGCCTGGAGCTTCGGTGCCAGGCAAGTATTGTTAATATTTGTTCTCTTACGTCGTTTAAATGTTTCTTATTCTGTATTCTATAAGAAGTGCGTGCATATTGAGTGTCGCATTCTCCTGTACTTTGTATATTCATCTGAATATTACTTTTTTTAAAACAATAAACTTAATGAGTTGTGTACCGCCGCCGGAGAACGACATTAAAAATAAACTAATCAAATAAAACACTAACTGTTTGATTAACGCTGCAGGCTAGCGGCTCGGGCAGGTCTCCGCATCCCGGGCCCCGGAGCGCACGCGCCAGAGCGCTGCCCCCGGGGCCCGCAGGCACCCGTCTACTCGCTGGGCGCCCGCCCGAACGTGGGCGTAAAGCGCGTGGGGCCCGCGCCCAACGCGTACGCGCCGCTGCTGGGCCCGGGCACGCCCGCCTTCAGCATGGCCGCACGCCTGGGCGCGGCGATGCTGGCGCGCTCGCCGGGGCCCGCCGTCTACTTCCAGCAAGACGCCGACGTCTACAAGACAAGGTTAAGCCCGACTGTAGTCCGAATGAAGCCGCTCGTTTGGTCCACTTTAGTAAACGATTCGTTAGCAAGGCTACAGAGCAGGGCTATGTGCTGCGCCACTAAGCAGCTTTGCTCTCTCTCCGCGAACCCTCTAACCGCGGGTCTCGCTGCAGGCCGCCGTGCTTCTCGCTGGCTGCGCGCCTGGGCGGCACCGGCAAGGGCCCGCGCACGCCCGGCCCGGCCGCCTACCCGCCGAACCTCTACAACACCAAGAAGGTGAGCTTGTTTTTTAACTTTGCTTCGCTACTAAGTTTATACTAGTAATAAATACCAGGGGCGTGCGCTCCATATAGGCAGAAAGACCGAGCTTTACTTGCCTTTCACATATATTTTAAAAAACCTTCGCACATCGGATATTTTTCATCAAGACTTGTTCTGTTGGCATGGTTTGGCTATGGCTATGCTAAAAATCTATAAAAGTTAGTTTTTGTGACCGAGTACTCCGCCGCATACCCAGTGTCATAATCCTGTGCACGCCACTGTTAAATAAGCTTGTAGAATTTGTATTTCTTCAACTCGCAAATATCTAAGCAAATTGTGTAATAAGCGAAACTCCTTTCCAGAACCCATATTCGTACTCTTTTGGCACGAAGCATCATGATTATGCGCCTCCGATGATCATTAAAGAAGATACCATGGACTGTCTGTAATAAACTGCTATTTAGACTACGAGCGGCGTCAACGAGACTAGGTATATTAGATGTTTCTCAAACAAGATATCTGAAAGACATTCAGCACATATATATTTTAAGCAGCATCCATGAAACGCATTTTAATATTTCATTTTATAAGTGAATTTCTAATGTTTAGTCTTTTTGGCAAAACATATTAGTGGACAGTGAAATTTCATTATTTTTTAATGATTACATCCAAAAAATGCATTTTCTTCAGTCTTCGTGCTATTTTCCACTGTAGTTAAATTTTCATGTCTTTTATATGTGTATTGTCATTTGTTAGTGTTTGTATTAAATAAACTCATGAATGATATTTCACAAACTTTTATTTACAATCCAAAAATTTTTGTCTAAGCTTCCCTAACTCTGTTGCACCCATTATGTGATTAATTTTTTAGAGATCACTTCCACACCAAAATAAACTAATACAATTTTAGCTGTTTTTATGTAATTTTAACATGATCAGACTTATTAATTTAGGTTTGTCTCATCAGCTGGCAGACATTACCAGTATGCTTTAACAATGTTATAAATTTACAAGAAAGTCATTTGGCCTTTCATACTTGCTACTAAACTATATTCAACATATTTAAAACTTTCTCATAGATTTCAGTCTATTATTCCTCTTCATACCGGCTGCCCTGACTCTCAGCCAATATTGCTTTGTGTTAGGATCCAAGTCTTCGATTTTTGGAGGGGCACCAGTGTTCAAGGTCCACAACCACTCTGGATACTCACTATCATGTTTTAACTAAAAACAAAGATTTGACATGTGAAAGATTGATTTATACATGGTATACATGGATAATTTTAACTATATTATTATAAATTGGACATGCTAACTGTGTAGATGCAGTCAAAACTTACATTAAAAAGAGTCAACTTAAAACTTATTTTAATACTTGTGAAAAATATTCAAATTTATCTGACACAATATCTTGCAAAATAACTAATAAATCTATTGAAAGTCGATTAAAATATATTTATTAGCATAAATTTTTCTTATAAAAGTAATATTTGAATTTGTTATCCCTGTTGAAAGCTTTCCTGATCACTGCTATTTGCTATTAGACTCTCTAACAAAAAAAGTTAACTCTTTTTAATTTTGACATATCATCAAATCAAGGTAGAGATTTTATGCTGCACCACTCATTACTTGGCAAAGAACCAAACTGATCATATACGGTGTGAAATAGAATCAAATGTGAAGTAACGAAAATAAGTGATGGCACATCACCCTATGAAAACATATGGAGTGGGAGGTTATTCTGGTAAAAATCAGCAACCCTCAATAATAAAGTAATGGTAGGTATACCCAGCAAAATATGCTTCATATAGCAGTATACACAGCATGAAGGAGAATTCACTGTGAACATGTCATCATCATCTATTTTCGGTACGGATAGATGCCTGCCTATTTGGCATTAATGGATCTTAATCGAATTCTGGGCTCGTGGGTCCGGATACCAGCGAGCTAACAAATTGTGAACATGTGTGTTAATCAATGTGTTAAGCACACTTCTTTCCATTGAGAAAATTTAATTTCAATTACCTTGACATCTTCACCTGTTAAATAAATATTGGAACCGCATACTTGGCTCACCAGTTTCGTAGGATCAGTTTCAACTGGCATATCTTTCTTTTCCATTATACTAAGTTTTCCCATCTTTTTCTTGCCCTTACCGAGACCAAGGACACCTGAGATTTTAAAAAAATCAAAACTATAAGCCTTATAGTTTAGTATAAATTAAGTTTTACTTATTGCAATTATTAAAATTAGATTAAAAAAAATTGTAAATAATTAGCTAAAATGATATTTCAAAACATTTCTCTTTATAACTTAACGGAATTTTTCAATATTAAAACTTGCTGCAAGAATCTCTCATTAAGTAAATAATACTAGGTTATTCTTTTGCCACATAAAGTACCTCCAGCAGCCGCTGTGGTCTTTTTAACAGCCGCACAGCAAACAGTTGTAGTATGTAAATGTACTAAATTAACATTACGAAATCCAACATTAGAAAGTTTAACTGACGAACGATATAAATTACGTATTACAGACATCTTGGATGAATTCTCTATTTGTAAAATAACTTTGTTTGCGTTTGAGGTTACAAGACAAAATAAATTTTTATTGACAAAGCAAAATTGTTGCCAATAAAGAATTCTGTTGCTACATAACGCAAAAATTTTTCTTATTAGAAAGAATATTTGTGGATCAATCTTTATACATTGAAATTTTCAGTTACCAAAAGTTATAAAGAAAATATGATATCTTTATGTTAACAAATGTTCTAATCAATTATTTACGGTAATAAATTTATAGTAAACTTTGTTTTGTAGGATTCATTCCTTGCAATATTTCATATGGCATCACTGTAATTTGGATGTCAAAATTAAAAAACAATTTTTCGATTTCTTCATCAATGTTGATGGACTAAAAGTAGAGTTGTGCATGTTCATAAAAATGTTTTATTAGTCTATTAAAATACTGAACTGCTATGTATATCTAGTACAAAATAAATAAGAATTTGTTGTAGACTTTCATATTTTTAAAATTACAATATCCTATGTGTTGTCGATTTTAAAATTATCAATTGTAGGGAAATTGTGTTTGGGAATACCCAACATGAGAGATTAGTCACAGTTTATTTATTATTTATCTTGATGTCCGCCGCTATGAGGGCAGTGTTAGGAGCGATTTCATCGGGACAATATGTTTGATTCACGTGAATTCGACGACGAGTTTTTCGATAAGATAGAGGTGAGTCACGTTCCATTGGTTTATCGCTCTCTGCTGCAAGGCTGTGACGTATACTCAAGGAAACAAATAATCTCAAATTTTCATTAAAAGTGTGCAATTCAGAGGATGATTGATAAATATATTAGTACGAATTAAGAACAGTGGTTTGTGACGTGCATTTTCAGGTTTCGTTCTTTGGTGCGCGCGTGTGTCTCTTAGGCCCGTTAGCTACGTAAGTTATCTTAACACAGATAAATGAGCTTTGTGAGCAATTCATATTTGCTTTCATACACATATCTTAGTGATTTTTATATTATTAAAAAACTGCTTGTTTGTTTTGTGTAACATTTAGGAATCGGTTCCCCTCACTGTAAAAAAAATTTAAATAAATTTTTACTAAATTTTTACACATATTTAGGTTGTTTATACACTTTTACAAATTAAGCTGGCTGATACACTGACTTATATGTTTACTTAGTCTTATGTAGCAGGCATGCACAATTTAGAAAAATGTTGCAACTTCTCGGATGCTCTATGAAGCATTGTACAGGTCTCTATCTACATCAGCAATGTTTCTTGTAAGTGCTATAGTAAGAATTGCACTATCTTGGATTAAACTAATCTAAATTTCTATTAGGCTGGATCACATTTAGACGAGGGTTAATAACTTGGTGTCGGATATGTAATTCCATCCTCATTGCATTACTATACATTACTTGGTATGTAAGCATAGTACTAGTATATTTTTTTTAATTTTAGTCCTTTTTCATGTAATGGCTTTTTGGCCTAATTTAACTTTAAGTACACTGATAAACAATATCAATTTGTACCTTGTAAGTGTCTAATGGTACTATTGCAATTTGTTTTATAGTGATCTGAGATACTAAATTACATTTATGTTTGGTACAAAGGTGAAATACATAACTGTTTTCATGTTTTATGTATTATACATGTTTTAAAAGATCTGCAGATAAATCATAGTTTATAGCCTTAACTATATTCTTTATAAAATCTGGATGTAAGAAACCTGGCTTTGTGGTATTTTTATATTTTGGAATATCTGGTGAAGCAAAGGTATAACCACTATAAACAGAGGGTATAACCGCTATGTAAATGCATATTTTATTTGCAATTATTGCATATTATTTACATCTGTACAATTCTTTTTAATGTATTATTTCTAAGTTATATAAGTAATGTTTTGATTTTTCCTTTGTATGCACTTAATTGTCTTGTGAAAAAAAAAATTAAATAAATATAAATTAACAAGACATTTTGGTTATAGTAAATAATTTAGTCGCAAGAGTCAATAGCAATACAATTTTGTTTTCCAGGAATTTAAACATTTCCACAAAAGAAACATGAGCATATCTATGATAGTGACAGTTGTGGTGGTGGTGTTTGTGTTAGCCTGCATCATCGCCTGTTGCTGCCGAAGACGAAACCGCGGTCAAGTGTTATCACGTAACTATCTTTTCGATCTGATTATATAAATTGCATTGACAAGGATGTCTTTGCTGTCATTTCTTTTCTGATATTTGTTTGATAAATTTTCCTATCAAACAAAATTATGTGTGTGGTCTGCTTTCACACTCTATGATATAACTTGATAAGATATAACTTGATATAATATGATATGGGGAAGATAATTGAATGATTGACAAATTTCTCATTGAACACTGTAATTGTAACAGATTGGTAGTTGATATATTGCTTGTATAGGTTAAATTAAATACATACTTGTATATAGTGGTAACTTGTACAACATTAAACAAAGTGGCTGGCCAACTGGGACCTTATACTGATACTGAGTCATACACCCAGTCATAATAATATATATAGACCTAGATTACATTACTGATGATCATATAGTATAATACTTGATTTATTAGTGTTCTAGTCTCTTAAAATCTCAACTGGATATTATCCAGTAACTTAGAGTATAAACGCACTACCTAAATTTAATTAATCTCTATTCACTATTAAATAATGTGACAGTATCGCGCTTTGAATATTTCGATAAACGGGAATTATCGCAGAAGAAAACTGCTTACAATGTTGGTATTGGCGCGGCGAAATTATGAAATAGACTGCTATGACTCATCCGAATAAAGTCACGGTGGGTATTATATTTGAGGAAATCGGAGACAAGGAAAAGACGGATTTCTGCTGGTATAAAAATAGGTTTTAATAATAAGTGTAATGTCAAAAGTAAATAATTATTGTTAAATCATCTTAAGATAACCGCATTTTGGAATTTTGCTTAACAGCTTCGGTCAACTGATTTCAAAGCCTACGCTGCCTGCTCGTGAAGTGGTCATGGCGGTAACTTAGTGCATCAGTGTTATTTTGTTATCGAAATGGGCTAACACTTGACCTCAATTTCACATGGTGTTAAGTGGCAATGAGTTCGTGGATGGTGACGAGTTCTGGTTAAGAATACTCCGACTCCCATACCTTAAAAACTCTGTCACCAATAAACTTTACTACTTACAACCCCTGAATAGAACAGGAGAGAACTATATTACAAGTCAAATGCTGGGACACAAGTACATACAACTGCCGTGACGTGTTGGTATCAGTCGCACACGCCTGCTTCGACATCGATAACAACCTGCTATGACTTGACTCTTATACAACCTGTCAAGTTTATTGACTTAGTGCTTATGTTGTTTCCATAGCTCCGCCGGTGGTCGCGCCGCCGGGCCCCGCGCTCTATCCACAGCAGGAGTACACAGCATACCCAGGTATTTTCTCTGCAAATTAATAAAATCCGACTTTACATCTTAAAACTCTGCTCAAAGTATTGGACCGGTGCACTCCGCTCGGACCATAGCGAAATGACAACTATCAGAACTGCACCAAGCGTGCAAAATCGTATTTGTTTATTACTCAGAAGTTATAGCAAAAAAAAAGGTTTCATCAAGAAATTAGACGAGCGGGACCTGATGGTAACCTACCTGTAACAACACATCACATTCTACGTCTTTTTATCGTTATTCAAATAAAATCTGTTATGCTTATACATTTTTTTTATTAAGTTATCTATTTACATATTTATTTATTAAGGTATCGTATACTTTTAAATACAGTAGGTGTGTTTGTTGGTTGTTTACTTATATATTAAATATTAACAATTTTTACTTTTCATGTAACTCAATGTGGGTTAAGCACGCCTGTGCTATAAATTTCTCTGTAACCATTATTAATAACTGTTGTTTTGTATAAATAAATATATAAATAAAAGTACTAAATTATAATTTTTACGTTACAGTAGCTGTGGCGAGCTCATACCCCGTGGCGGCTGCTGCACCGTACCCGACTGCCGGGGCTCCATATCCGACTGCTGCGGCTCCATACCCGATGGCCGCCGTCGCATATCCTACGGCCGGGGCACCGTATCCGACAGCGGGGGCACCGTATCCAACTGGAGGAGCCCCGTATCCATCACCGTATCCTGCGACCGAGGCGCCATATCCGACTGCCGGCGCACCGTATCCGACTGCCGGAGCACCGTATCCGACTGCCGGAGCACCGTATCCGACTGCCGGAGCACCGTATCCGACGGGCGCGCATCCGTCTGCACCCAGTGCGCCGGAAGCCAGCGGTACGTTTTTGTAAACACGCATAGTGTAGTAATTACAAGTTTTCCATTCCTTCTGCATAACATACATGTATCCAGTACATCTGAACAGGATGCTGGTCGGCCTCAGCGCAGTACCGCAGTGGCCTGTATCGACACTGGAACACAATTACAAACATAGCGAACTCTTACTGACAATAAGTAATCACGTGATTTGTTATCACTGTATTAGTTAATATGTTTCTTATTAACGAGGAAATCGGGAAAATTTACTAATATGTTAAAAATGGCTTGACTAATTCCGCGTAATGTCGAATGACAATGAGACTGTAGCTGATGAGTGTTTTGTAAAAACGAGAAATGTTTCTTTTAAAAGTGTTTAGCTTTGCTGAACACGAATAAATCATGATCTCTGCATTGTATGCAATGTATGAGTTACGCGGCCTGGATCATGATTAGCGTACCAACAACTGGATGATCCTGTTTATATGTTATTCCCGGTAATAGCGAGCCGCAAGATCGCCGAGACTTTCGGCATGATGTTATAAAAATTGATTCGAGGTGAGAGCGCGGGAACGTTAACTCAAGTTATTTGACGTGCACGTTGGTTAGCTTGCGACGTACCCGCGGAAGCCGGCGAACGTTGCGTGATGATATTCACTTACTTTACTTTATTGAAATGAAAACATAGATACTTCTGTCAAAGTGAACGTGTATATAATAATATAAATGAATGGATCAAAGCCAAATGCGCACTGGTTTGCGTGTCAAGTGTCCGTCGGTAGTGTCAACACATTCCGAGGCTGTAATGCGACGTGTGCTTGCTTGTAGCGTTCTTCGGGATGGCTGCGCCGGGCTGGCACCCGCGAGGTGGGGCTCCTTCTGTTATAGCTCACTGTGTATGAACGTCATACTGTAGTCTTGCTCGTAGGCTCGCAGTAGTGTAGTGTAGCGTTCAGGATATACCCGTTCACCGTTTTCATGATTATGGTAAAGGCACATGTCGAAATAGTGTAGCGAAGCATAAATTACAACTCACGTCACTACTACCTTATAAGTATGATAATTTATAATTAATTTTAGTTTTTATTATGAATCACTACAAGTTTTTATATGTGATTTCAATGTATATGCATCAAAGCAGAAGTGTATAAATATAAACACATGCATGATAATCGTACGTTACAGGTAGAACCACTTGCCTGTTTAAGTTTTAAACTATATTTACTTCATCTCCAGTAATAAGAAAATTAAATTATTAATCAATTATTTATCATTTACCGACCCTCCCTTAGTCAGTGACACTTGTCAACGAAGACATCACATAAAGTATCCAGATGTATCTGTTACCGCAGCTTTGTGCAACAATTAAGACCAGTCTTCTTACGCTGCTTTTATTAAATATGTTCATAGGAAATTAACAGAATTAATATTGAACGCGCATGTTTATGTACACTCTAATATCAAAGTGTAGGTTGTACTGTAGCTCATTAGCAGTAAATTCATATTTACATTAATTGTAATGAAACGTGCAAGTGATCACAAGTAGATAGACCGCCACAGTATAAAATATTTTGTTTTCATTCATGTACTAGTCGTACGTGTGAATGAGTTTCAAAAAAAATTCTCCGTAATGTGAACATGTAGTTGTGAATGCTACTTTTAATATAGTCCGAGCTGTGAATTGAAGTTGCAAGACTACATCATGTTTGATTTACATACTTGTCTTGCAATTTTTTGTATATTATTATTAATAAAATTATTTTGGAGGAAACAAATTTTTATAATATTTTTAATAATATAGAACTTAAACGTATGTCCGCAGCGCTGCCGCCCTCTTACGAGCAAGCCATTGGCAAGGGCCACCAGTGAGCCGCCCTGCAGCACCGGCGGGGCCGCAGTGCGCCTGCGCTCCGCTCCCGGTCCAACCTTTTTAATTAAGTGCCGTATATACTGTTATAAAAGCAGACTAACAATGTTTTTGTTGAAATCGAAAGAGATTATTTTTTATATCTTGTTTATGATTACTTTTGTGATATGCACACGTGTAAGTATACCATGCACTTGTAAGTACAATAATTATTGATTTTGGAAAGTAGTCCGCATATTTGTCTTTCGCGGTCCGGACAGAGTCCGCCTGGCGCCGCGATGTCCCACGCCACGGGGTCCTGTCTTCTGGTTCATTCAAGTGTTTTCCGAATTTAACATATTACTTATTTATTAATGTATAAGTATTATGATAATTAAAATAAATGTATCCGTGAACTAAAATGGCGAAGAGATTGCCTCACAGACGAGTGAATATGTGGTGACTAAGTACATAAAAAAATAAATTAAATTCGACACCTGTACTTTATATGCTATGTATTTCAGTTAAATAAAATTAAGTCACGTGCTAAGAGTGAGGCGGACGCCAATTTGGTTTTAGCCTACTGTATAAATACTACATGTATACTTTGACATTGTAACCTGCTTCTAAACCGTGTGTAAAACGTTAAAGAAACGGTTAAATTAAATGTTGCCAAAACCTAGTTGCAGATAGATGTACTCATATTAGAAACTATATTCATGTGTGCTACTACACTGCATGTATCGATTTAGGAAGTAAAAATCGAACAAATAGGTGAATATGAATGCAGTGTTCACTCAGTCGAACCTTACCTGTGCTCGGTAACGCGTTAACGTTGCAGTGTACTGTTGTCCAGTTTCTGTAAGGTTATGAAAGAAACATCAATTGTTTCATAGCAAAGAAAACAGAATAATTGGTTATTTATACAGAGAAGTTTATTTGTTTATTTATGTATCATAGATAGCCTTGTAAAAGTACACAAAATATTTAAGTGTAACTGTTGTTTGGTTTGAAAACCACTTATTGAGTAAATGATCAACAGTTAATTATTAGCTAATTGCATCATTTTATAAGAAAAAAAAAAATACTTTGATGTAGTTAGTCAGCACGTTACAATCTATGTTTAATTATATAAAAGTGGCATAACATTTTCATAGCAAATGTACTGAAAGTTTTCTGCAACGAGTTGTCACGGCAGCAACTTTTCATCATCAGCTGGAAGCGCTGCGAGTCTCCGCAATGGAAGTTTGCATATGAGCCGAGCTTTAGGTACATAAACTGATTGAAACTAGTCTTTCTCATATCTTCCTGTCTACCTTCCGTTGTTAATGATATCTGTTGCAAGATAGTTTTTACCAACTTATTTCTCTTGCCCTTCAAATCGCATTTAGTGGTAGTTTTTATGGAAGTCACGAGCAGTCCCGTCAGTGGGATCGTGGATATGCTGAGTGTTTATGGTATATATATTTTATTATTATTAATATTATATACATGTATATACTATAGTAC
>DWHU01001761.1:0-11486 GCA_018247975.1 Parides photinus
ACTAGTAGCTAAGCTCGAGAGCTCCCTCGGGAACCTCGGCTCGGGCTGCTACTTTGGTTTAACAACCGGACGGGTATTTATCGTCTAGTTTTTCGTCAAGGTCAGTGAAAGAGTTTGTTTCTTTCTAACTTGCAGGTAGTGTAAAATGCACGAGCAGGACGGCGACGGGGAGCCGGCGCACCACGCCCGCCGGCCCATGAACGCCTTCCTAATTTTCTGCAAGCGGCACAGGAGCGTCGTTCGTGACAAATATCCAAACCTGGAGAATAGGTAATTTTTTTCTTCAAAATGACACTAACCAATATAAAATATAGTCTAACTCGAGCCAAAAGAACCACATCCACGTTTATCCATATGGGTAAGTTGCGGATTGGCTGTCCTCATTTCTGGATATCAATTTTGAATAATAGTTTAGAACAAAATAAGTAATGCACATAACAACATGCAAATAACATTATTATCATAATTACAGATCCATAACTAAGATTCTTGGCGAGTGGTGGGCGAACTTGGAGAAAGAAGAGAAAGCTTGCTACACGAGTCTTGCGAAACAGGTAAAAATATGCATATTTTTTAAATTGTGTTTGCACAACACATTGATCTAATGACGTACTCTTTGTTTGCAGTATAAAGACGCGTTCTTCAGCGCCAACCCCGACTTCAAGTGGTATAAATTGCCAGCACCACCCTTGCGCACCCTCTCTTCCAGGCCTCGGGAGGCGAACGAGAAGAGTAGCGGGTCACCTAACAGTGACTATCACGACACCGAATTGGAGAAAACAAACAACAACTCCACTAAAGTGGACCTTAACAACAAGTCATCCGACGATGCATTTGATGGCGACACAAAATTGTCTATGTTCACACCCGGCAAGCTCGCCGACGAAGCCCAAATGGGAGGCCTCAGCAGCCTCCTAGCCACAAAGACTGAAATTCAAACCCCAAACCCATATTACTCACCTCCTTCCTTTAAGTTTAACGCGATCTCAACACCTATAGAAAACCGATCTCATAACATACTAGAACGGGTCAAGGTAAAGGGTAATAGGGACGATAACATTCGTGAACTGCAAAATGCCCTCACAGAAACCACAAGGATATTTGAAGAAGAATTCGACGATAAGAATCGGATATACCGATTCGGAGTACCGAGTGACCAGTTCACGAACCAAGATGTCATAGACCAAATCGTCGACAAGAGATATTCAACCGATGATGGGTATCAAAGAAATTGGTCGGATGACGAAAAATCTAAATCAGGAAGGACTTGCAAAGGAAAGAGGTACCAGGAGTTTATGGCCGTTGGGGGACTGATAGTGAATAAGAGGCAAAAAAGAGATTATCCCGACAAGATATCAGACGAGGGCTACAGCCCGTCCTGTAGCTGGGATCCTGGTAGCTCGCAAGAAGAATGTTATCTCGAAGACCCGAAATCGAGTTTTGTGAACGAAGTGATCGTTAAGACCGAAATGAAGATTGAAATGCCTGATGTCTCCGAACCAGGTAATAACGCCAGCAAAACATTCAAAGCCGCCGACTTCGACTTAGATGCTAAAATAAGAGCGCTGCCCTCTCTAAGTTTAGAGAAGTTCCAACAGAAGAAACGGGAGAATAAGCGCAAGAAAAAAACAATCAACTTAAAACCAAAGGTCCTGGAGTCCTCGCAAATCATCAACTCGGTACCGCGGCCGATGTCAGACGACAGGCGGGAGATGGCCGAGAAATGGCGAGAGAACGTCATAGGCAGTCAAAAGCGGAAGCCGAGGAAGATAAGTATTACGAGATTGGAGATCAACAGTATGGTGTCGAGCGACATGAACGGCTCGCCGAAAACGAGCCCCGATATCAAGATTGCCACCGAGGCGCCGCGCACCGTCATGCACAGCATGGAGATCTGCAGGCAGACGCAGCACGACAGCGGCGACCTGCTGGCGCTGGCCACGCTGGCCGAGGTGGCCGCCAACACGTCCAAGATAGAGGACACCGCCGCAGCGGAGGCGGCCGCGCGGGCGACGGTATGAAATACCAACACAATTAGCCTTACAAGAGATATTCCAAAAATTATTTACTATGTAATCAGATAATATTTATATATAGACCTACTTTTACATGGTACGCATAAAAAAATAATATTATTGTACACGTTTTAATCGTAGTTTTTGTAAACCATAGATGGACTTTATTTATATAGAGATAGAGAGAGGATATGTATACTTGGGTTGAGTTCGCCTAGGCTGCGATATTCCGCTTTATAGGATTAAAAAAACTATGGGTGATAGACGATTAAAGTACTATTAATATGTTGAAAGTGCATAATCTATTTACTACGTTAAGTAATTGTGTCGGTAATATGAAATACATGGTGATCTGAGGAAGCTCGTCAATTAACTGTGTCGGCTGTTGATCATCCTGTATTCGCACCATACATCACAATATAAAAAAATGCCAAAAATAAGTCATTATAAAGTCATAGACCTCATTACGTGTAACTTAGGTTATTGAAATCGCCTTAATAATGTAGCCAGTGCGGCAACACTGAGACACCACGCGTAGACTGCGACGTATGTTGGAGGTGACGATATATTTCTCGTTTAGAGTATTGCATTAGTTGCATTATTTGCAAACGTGTAACTTAAGGCACTTGTACAGGTTTGTGATCATCACGACAATTCAGTGTAACATAACGATGACGTTCATAAAACGACGTTGAAACATCTATTGTTACTGATATTACTCTTAAGTAGGCATAATACGAACTGGTTTTGTCTAAATTGCGAATACCTTTAACTTATCTGTTCATATTAATGTTTATTAAGGCTATCTGTGTAGGTACCACCGCAGCGCCTATTTCTGTTGCCAACCAGTGCCATTTGCAAACATTACTAAGTTCTGGTTGAAGTGCATACTGTATCCCAGTACGGAGAGGAACTACCTCTCCCTGCTCTCTCAAAACTATGAGGATATGATGCAGTATGTAACAACAATTTTTTATGGACAGGAGTAAAACACCATCAGAAGGCGTGCAACTCGTCTCATCATATACTGCGGGAGAACCTACTTTCATTCCCTCGTGATAAAGATTATGCCAATATAAAAAGGAAATATTTATGATGTAGAATATTTTGTCACAGAATCTATCACTCGTTATTATCTGAAGAGCATATATGTAAATATATATATGATAAAAAAAAATATTTTTACTTTCGTCCAGTACGTTAAAAGGAACTTTTTCTCCAATTATGGTACCTGAAAATTATGAAAAGTTTTCATAAATTTCTCTTTGTCGAAAACCGTTTCGTGGTTTTTATTTTTAAGCTATTTTTTTACAGAGCTTTTTGGTACCGTTTGTTGTTGTGTTGCTAGTTCGTCCCGGAACAGTGTTTCTCAAATATTTTCCTCGTTATTATTTATTTTTATAGTGAGTTATTTAGGAGCCTCTGTGATTACCCTCCTTTGTTGAATTAAAAAAGGCATGCAGAATGTCGATGGTGCAATGCTTCTGTTGCAGGTCTAGTCTAGAATAGTATTGTAATAAAAATATTCAAGTACTAAATTCGAGAAGTGCACTTATATTATTTAAAGTAACAAACAATGACACAAGCCATAATGTGACAAGCTCATCCAAAGACCAAATGTATTTAATATAGAGAAGCTAGGCTTTAGAGTTATTGTATGTAATATGTAAGTGATATACATATTATATGTACATATGTATGAATAGTATATTATAACAATATTTTTATAACCTTTGATCGTTGTTGACATTCAGTGGTGTCCACTGAATGCCCCATTATTTCTATTATATGTTTTTTTTATTATTATTTTTTGTTGCTTATATTTAACATTAAACAAGCTATTAATATTTTTCAAAATTTTATCGATTGTTATAATTTTTACAGCACAGAAGAGCTTTGTCAAGTTCCTTGTTACGATGAGCATTTTTGCAATACCATTAAATCCTAATTGTTTAATATTTGATAAATTGTAAAAGTTTTTGTCATTAACAGAGCCTTATTTTAATGTTCTTTAGAGTTAAGGTTACAAGGGTTACATATGAACCGTGTGGGGCCAGTGAACGGAGAGGGGTCGATTAAAATTTTGACAACTTTTTGATATTAAATTGAGGCATGTATTGCCAAAATATTTGTATGGAAATTTAATACGGAGGAAAGCAGAGCTTTATTCTCTCCATAAAGAGAATATCAAAATGCGAGGAGTTTTGGAGAGGTCCGGTTTACTGATATAAATGGTGCTGGAAGATCTGTATTAAGTTATGTATGTAGGCATCCGTTGCACAACTTCCCTGTTATAGCAATGGAATGTGTTGGTATTATTTTAAGGTTAAAATATTTTTTTTAGGACGTCGCAAACGATTTTGTGTCATTATTTTCCGTTGATTTTGCTTTTTGCCGTTGTCGTGATCGAACAGATGCCGACACACGCTTGGCACGCGGCGACACAACTGCGTTTGCGATGCTACAGTTTTAGTGGTGAGCAAACAATATCGAGGTTACGGCGAGCGCGGTCGCATCGATTTCTCCGTTATGTTAATGTTAAGGAGAACTGTGTATCGTGTTTTCATGTCAAATTTAAACTTAAATTCCGAGATACAATATTGAAGTTAACAAAGTTCTGCTAATATGTATTAGTTAACTTTGTTTTCATGTGATTTTAACACCTTTAATAATGCAATATACCTCTAAAATTATAATCGAAATCGAACATTTTTCACTTATTCTACATTGTTCTTTTAGTTTATTTTATATTACGCGTATGCGCTTCGCTTTGTTAACATTGATATTGTTTTCAAAACGAGAATATGGGACGATTTTTAGGTTTGAGAAACACTGGTCTAAATAATTCGTTAATTAGGGCATAATAAGTCGACAAGTAAATGTTTTGTTGGCTCCAAAGTGTTTTGTTGAATGTTTTGTTAAAGGCGGGTGTGATTCAATCTATATCCTTTATTGTAGTAATAAAGTTTATTCATATTAACAATTTTGTTTTATTCATTAATGTGGTTTTTTTTTCGAGACGATGTTTAGGATCCTAATTTTCATCTTACAAAATAAATTCATATTTAATGTTTACTATGACAAGCAAAATGACGACTGAAAACATGTGTATTACAAAACAAGTTACTAAACGAAAATAACATTGAAGTTTGTTTTACATACTCTTTGTTCAGAAATACATATTAATTGTGATTTTTTAATCCATAGCAAATTCTCGTACTTTTTAATTTAGGTTCGAGCGCATACAGCCTGAATATATAATTAATTATTCAATACTGCAAATAACCTTTACTAACATTTCGCAAGTAATGGTAGTATTTTGTTAACGAAGATTATCTATATAATTACCACTGTGTTCTGGTTTGAGGAGAGCTTTAGCCAGAGAAAGTATTATAGTAAAGACTAATTTGTAAAAAATCTTAGGCCTTAGGCTAAAAAGTAATGTAGCATTTTAGCATACTCGAAGTAATATTCTTTAATTACTCTTAACGTGTTTACGTTTTTGCAAATATCGCAATAGGTTGTCCATAGTGTAGTACGCAAATTACATAAACAATAAGTACGTTATAAAAAATCATATAAATATAAAACTTCTTAAAAAATAATGTTGACACGATAAGAAAAACATTTAAATTAACAATATTATACAAATTATACTAATTACTGTTAAAGTGAGCGAGAAAATATATATAAAATGTACAGATTAAGTACTTGTCCATTGGTTTTTAAACTAATGCATTATAAAAATTAATGTCACTTTGACAGTTTTCCTGGCGAAAAAATCGTTGAATTGAAAAAGATATTTAGAAAACAATTTGTTAACTGAACTAAGGTCGAATTTGTGTATAATATTTAAGTGGTGATATTAGTAGTTACAAATCTGGATGATATTATAATGATTGCAGCCTCGGAACCACTGGTAAGTTAATTTTTGTGAATATTATCTAAAATTTTGTGAATATATTCTTAACTCAATATTTACTATTGTTTATAATGAAATCAGATTTGAAAAATGTTTAGTCGGAAGAATTAAATGAAACAATTTCTGAGAAAAATGTTAAGCATTATTAGTTTTTCTACAGTTTAATGTTTTTTTTTTATGGTTATATTTATTATTTACGGGTACATTTGTAGTTACTGGCATATAAATTATTCATAAAAGTGCTTGTTGTTGCTCCTAATGAACGGTCTTTTTTAATATTACGGTATTAATTGAAACTTTATTAAAAAATCTTTTGTTTTACAGCTAAGTTACAATATTGTCATTCCCCTTTTATGCTTTGCAGCTTTCGGGGTGTATCCTGTGATCTTTATCAATATAGTCATTCAATAATTCATGTATTGCGAGTGCCTTTATATAACAATATTGTTGGTACCTATGTTCAGCTATGAATTTCAATAGGCATTGTACAATGTAATGAAAATACATGATTTTATATTTTAAGCCTAAAACTGGTACTATAAAAATATCTTATTTTCTGTGAATAGCTTTGAATAATCAGAATACATTACAATTTAAATGTTTTAGACCTGTTTGTTAATTACATTTGTGGGTATAACTATGACTCAACTCTGTTAATTTTTAAATTATTTGGATATCTCAGGAGTTTGTGCCTCATGGTAGGACAGTACTTGTGAAACACCCTGGGCAAATATATGGAAAAAACCATAACAACTCATCTTCTGAGAATTCTCTCATGTATAAACTGACTAATTTTGCCATAAAAGATGAAAGTCTGCTTGAAGCTAAGGATGTAGAAGAAGAATGGTGGTGTGTAAGAGAAGTCTATTACAGAGACAGTGGAAGTAAGCACCATGAATTATTTGATATTTCTTATTGTACTATATTATGTGTAACATTTATTAATATAGTCTCCAAAGTGTTTTATACTATATTTCACAAGTTCTATTAAACCATATTCAAAATATTTTTTATTTTACCACATGCATTAATGATGGAGTGCCAAGATTTTTAAGGAGACAAAATTATAAAACTAAAGGATATCAATCTTTTATACTTGTAATAATACATTTTTAATGAACATTTACTTGTTTTATTGTTATCAACAAATTGTAATCAGAGTAGTCAAATCAAAATATTTGCATAGTCTGGCAAATTACAGTAGAGTCAAATAAATGTATATTACATTCTTTAGTTTGAAATTTATCTGACCCCAAATAAATTGGGAAATGGACAGGATAAGGACAATGAGTTTTAAATTAAAAAATTGTGTACTTCCAGAAATAGATGAAGATGAATTAATACAATCTGGAAAGGAAAAATATGAAGATTCTTTCAGACCACCTAGCAGAATAAAGCCTGATTTTAATATATCTATAAAGTCAGAACTACTTAGTGGATTGAAAAGAAATAATGTTGATAGCGGATCTGGCCCTTCACAGGGCTGTAGCGCAAACAGTTCAAGCAATATGTCCAAAAAGTTTAATCTAAATTCTACACAAAATAAACAACCAACAACAAAACCATTGAATCCAAAGACAGATAGTTGTTATGAAGAGGAGCTGTATGTTAAAGGTTGTACAGCTATTTGGTCTAAGGGTAAGAAGGCTTTCAGTAATCAATAATTTTTTTGATAATGTAGAATTGTTTACTTAGATAACTACCACAAAGATCTACCACCACCTTAAAGCTTCATACCTCAATTTGTTTGTATTTAAACATTGCTCTTCCATAAATTTTTTCAGGTTTGATATCAACTCCTGGAACAAAACATTCTGGGCCTGAACAAAGAGAAACAATTGCTTGTTATACCATAGACAACCCAATCAAACATGCAACTTTTTGTGACTTTCATATTGGAATAAATAATACTATGTTAATAGATGCATTAAACTCACAAATAGGTGATGTTAAGAAGAATATTAAAATAGAAGATACTACTGAGCATATTGAGACAAAGATAATGCCATCAATATTACTAATGGATAGTAAATGCATGAGGGTATTTGCAATGGATGGCAGGGAGTATGTAACAAGTATACCATTCCAAGTCAAAAAAGTATGGTCTATGAAGTATGGAGTTCTATTAGAAAAAGATGCAACACCGCAGACCCACAATTCACTTTTACCAGCATCCTTTTTAAAAATTAATGAAATTTGCAATAGTTCCCTATCAAAATCAAAGAACACACCCTTTAACATGAGCGCAAAACTTCGGGCTGAGTCCCTTCTGACCTATGACCAGGAATATCCCCTCCCAACCTGTTTTTCGTTATCACATCCATTAGATGAAGTCACACCTATATTAATGAAGTCTCCATCTCAAGGGCTTCAATATTATAATGATGGAGATTTGCAAATATTATTTGTTAATGTTAACCCAAGTATTATATTGCTTTATGACTGGAAGTTAGGCACTCATTCTCTATGGAAGATTCGGAAAGCATCAAGAGAAGAATGTCTGAACATGTGCCCTAATCTGAATTCGACCACAACAGTGTTCAGTCAGTCGTGCGATTTTGTCGGAAGTCCAATGCAAAGTATGGGTAGGAACACCAGTTGGAATGCAGGAAGTCCATTCCAATCAAAGCGAGGAATAAACACACCAAATCAATCACATCAAAGTCCAATGGCAAACATGTTTCATCAACAAGGATTGTCACCTCACGTTTCTTTTGGACAGGCTTCGGCTACATCCATGTTGGGTAACACTGTAGCCCAAGCGCCGCCCTCACTGCCTTTATACCCCGATATATGTTTGGACCATATTTGGACGGACAGCCAGATCATCAGAAGGGATCCTATTGAAAGTCCATTAGATATGAAGACTTTCCTACACACAGACCTTGTGGGTTGTGAGTACCTTTGTTTCCTTGTCAAAGTAGGAGGCACGAATAAGTTGCAAATATTAAGATTGCAGAAATCTCTTGGGCATGGGCAGTTGATGAAACGTAACCTGATCGTCGGTACTGTCTCGTCTGTTTTTGCAAAAGATGCTGTGGTACTAAAAGACTTGAAAATGATTGCTTTGATTGATGAGTCTGGAAACATCATGTTGCAATCAGGGAACAGCGTTGTGGGAAAGGTAAAATATCATAATTTTCTTAAGTAACTTGTAGATTATTCCAAACTAAAGCTATTGGTCTCTTTGTTTATGGGATAGTATACCAACAAAGAAGATTTGTGTAATTATTTGTAGTATTTAAAATGTTTCTACAAGAAAGGCTCTACTTATTGTAATCCTTAATTACAGTAGAAAAAAATGCAGCATCTTAAAGAGTACATCTTATGGTCTGTCTATGGCAAAATAATTTTGATAAAATCTGTACAATATTGTTCTTAGCTATAATTCAAGAAAATATAGTTCACTGCTTGTTATCTTATTAGACTTATTTTCACTTTTTTATTTTGTTTCACTTCGTCAGGTACACGTAGGTGGAGTTCTAGCTCGCCTGCTGGATTCTCCGTACACCAAGCGCTCTGTCCAGCTGCAGCAGCCGCTTCAATCGCCTTTCCCTCGTCGCAGCAGCCTATTGCCCAGTCGTGCAACTGATCCCGCCTTTGACGATTCAGCGCTGCATCTTCTATCCCCAGTTCCACACTCATCGACGTCTAGAATAGAGCATAAAGATAGTTTAGGTTAGTTTTTCTTACCCAATGTAAATGGTTCATAAACAATTTTAATTAACTCTATATTTAATCAAAGAAATTTATTTAAAACAAGGGCCTCTAGAAGTTTATCTTATTCCCTGCTTCTACTGATACTTGTTGCTGTCTTTGAATATTTTTAAGCTAGTTAACTCTTTCGTTTTCCATCTATCGTTCCAATTGTCTCATTTCCTCTTTGATACCCTTTTTTATTCATTCCATTACCTTAATTTCCCAATCACTTGAATGTTGGTATTCTCACTATTTAAATTTCTTGTATTACCTTCTCTTAACAATTATTGTATACTGTTTTTTTCTTTGTTACATACTTCCGACTATTACCACATTTTTTTTCAACAGACCATTCTTTTTACATTTATTAATTTATTTAATTCTTAAACATTACTTTCTTATTAATACTTTCATTTACTTGTTAATTTTATTTTTACTTATTATACTTCATAGACTTATTTCAATATTTCAGTACAACACTGCGGTTCTTGTCATCATTCATCAGAGAGACAATGCTCTACTGTGCCTATCTTTCTTTCAGCTTTTTTCACAATTACCGTTTTCTTCACCATATACACGACAGCACGATGCAATCCCATGCACCACGGTGTGGTTGACTCCTTAGAGTGACGGATACATGCAGGACTCTCCTATAGATTAAAGCCAAGTGAGATATAAGTGCTTTGCAGTGTATACCGCATACGATGACTTTACAAGCTAAGCTATCAGTACTTTAAACTGATGTTACGGTTACAGACAAAGCGATCACAGCTTCACTAGTAAAAGCAAGATGCATTTCATCTAAAACTCTTAGTAACATTTTCATGGCATTGCTCAGTATCAACTACAGATTTTGATGAGATTCTCTAAAGAATGAACTGCTGGCGATATATGTGAACGAGTTGTTAATTTTTTTCTTTTTTTTTTGGATGTTGATATCCACTCGTTCTCCTAAAAAGAAGATTAAGAGTAACACCGGACTTGAGGGAGCAGAGCACGGAAGGTGCTAGCCTAAGCCTCTTATTAGTAGCTAAGCTCGAGAGCTCCCTCGGGAACCTCGGCTCAGGCTGCTACTTTGGTTTAACAACCGGACGGGTACGAGTTGTTGAGGATCATTTGATTAATTTATAATGTGTCAGGTTTGCGAGGGCTGTGCGACGCGGCGGGGTGCCGGGTGACGCTGTGCCTCGAGAGCGGCGTGCTGTACCGCATCGCGCTGCCGCCGCTCGCCGGCGCGACGCTGCTGCCGCGCGCCGCTGCTGCGCTGCGCAGCCTGCTGCCGCGCGACATAGCCATGCAGGTCACCTGCAACTCTCACTTTTTTAAACTACCATTCAAATGTGATCATCACCAGCCTGGAAACGTCCACTGCTGAATATAGGCCTCCCCCAAAGATTTCCACATCGACCGACTCCTGGCGGTCTGCATCCAACGGCTCCCCGCTACCTTAATCAGGTCGTCGGTCCATCTTATGGGGGGCCGTTCCGCACTACGTTTTCCATTACGTGGTCGACACTCAAGATCTTTTCTGACCCATCGGTCGTCCGTTCTGCGAGCGATGTGGTCAGCCCATTGCCACTTCCACTTGCTAAGCCTTTGAGCTATGTCGGTTACCTTAATTCTTCTACGAATATTCTCGATTCGGATTCTGTCGCGTAGAGAAACTCCGAGCATAGCCCTGTCCATAGCCCGTTGGGGACTTTGAGCTTTTGCATAAGGCCAACAGTAAAGGACCACGTCTCACAAATACTTAACTACTTGTAATTATTACTGCTATAACGCATTGTAGTTTAATTAAAAATGTGTACTCTTATTTTTTTTTCATTATAATTAATCAAACTACTTTGTTA
>DWHU01001762.1:0-11480 GCA_018247975.1 Parides photinus
AAGATTAAATTCCTAACAAGCAATGCCATTCGATGCGAATATACATGTATCAAATTTCATGTATTCAATATGAAAATAACGGAATAATCATAATACTTGTAAAAGTATTTGTAACTTAAAAATTTGAGTTATTAACAACATAAACTAAAAGTAATGCATCACACGGTTTTGACAGAACACACAAGTTTTGAATTTATTTTCTATACTACAGTTATAGCTCAGAGTGAATTTTATCTTTGAAGTATTATTCATAAGGAAAATATCGGCAATAGATCACTCTGTTACTTCTGAGCAAGATAAGCGTAATATTAGAAAGAAATATCCATTTTAGCAATTTTGAAATGTTTCATAGATGCTGGAGGTTTATTACTTAAATTTACTTTAATGTTTAGGAAAATTACAACAATATTAACAGATATTGCATAATGTAAAAAATTATAAAGGTACTATGTGTTACTGCCAGTATAAGCTGGTAGAATAAGTGTGAGTTAAGCTCGTATCATTCTTTTATATATTTCTTCTATTACATATTACATAAAACAACTTTACACCATGTCAAATACTAGAACATAAACATTTTTTTGTTGACTAATGCATATTCCAAGTTATGTATAAAAAAATTACCAAAATAGATAATAATCACTGCAATTTGTGTATGTTTCATTGACCTCAGTTATTAAAATATTTAACAATAATTGCTAGGTTATAATGACGGCATCATCCAACACTCTATATTTTGTATTTTAACTTTTCATAGCATTTCAATTTACCTTCTTTCATGTTATCTGGAGCTTCTGAACGAACCATTCGACATTAAAAGAGGAAATTTAGTATCCGGGAAAATTAACTTGAACCCTACTTGTTTTGAATATTTAATTACTGTCCCTTGAGCAAAGTGTATTATTTGACCGGAAACGTGAAACGTTTCATTTACAACAACGAAATTGTTTTCAATATATCTTTTTGTAAAATTAAGAACTTATCTAAACGTTATCAATAATTTACCGTGGATTTTGCTTACTTTGTATACTGACTTGTATCTAAAAAGTATATTTAGTTCTTATATATATTACAAAGATACTAATTATTAAAAACTCGAGGAGGAAGCATGTAATGAGTGAAAGTGAGAATAAGTACGTCCTTTACTAGAGCGAACGGGGCCCTTAAAAGTGAAGAAATGTTATAGTGATAAACGTTTTAATATACTTACTCACTCGTATGTATTTTGAAGATCGTTTTGACAAATAGAAATTTTTGATTAATAGGAAATTTACTGAAGCTTAAAACACGGATAGGTGCTAGTGATAAGTATAATCAAAGGGTAATTTGTAAGGTCTTAGTGTCCCAATTTTAGTTTTAGTTATAATTTATGTATATTAGATATTATGAAAAAGGTAATAAAAGTTTAAAAAATAGTAATTTATTTGACTTGAAGATATTGTAATGAATTATTATGGTAATATTTAGTTATGTAACAACAGTTTTTATTTTATAATTAATTGATCTCTGAGTCAGAGAATATTTTCAGTTTATGTTTTGTAAAATAACAAAATACTTATATTGACTAATTTAAAGATGGCGAGGACGCGATTTATCATGTAAAAAGCGGACGTTTGTATATATGGATTCAATCTTGCTTGTGCAGCGATTGAGAATAAATCTCTTATGTTATTAAATCTTTGGAAAATAAACCAGTATTCGTGGTATAAAAATCTTTGATGTGTTCATATGTACCTTTTCGTTTTATTAGATTAATTTCCACATAATTCATATTAATTGTGTTGATTTCTCGTTCCAAAATACTTACGCTAATTTCACAAGGGCTTTATTTTTGTTCTTATAGATTAAATTTGACAGGTGGTAAAAGCGGAGTGAAATTTCTCAGCGACCTTCATGTGACAGGAGAACTGACGATGAGTTTAGCGCAAAGTATGAACACTTTCACATCATTCCTAACCTTGGATATGCGTAAGTATATTTTAATCAAATTGTCTGTTAAATAACGTAGGACAACAAGGTTACTTATTTTAAGTAATTCTACCAAACATTTTGTGGAAATTTAAAGGTATAACATGTAATGAGTATATTTTCCGCCTTTTTTATGAATATTTTGTTTTCGCTATTTTGGGCTTTTAAATGATTTCTTTGCTTCTATAGTTAATACAAATACGCCGATTAAGGCAGTAAGGTGCGTAGTGATTTGGACTTTAAATTAATGCAATAAAAGTGTTTTTGGCTAAAATGTTAGTAAGTTAGTATCTTTTATGGGCGTCCCCCTGTCCGTCGTTTTGTATATCGTCATATATATAACAAAAACCTACTGTACCCATTGACAGTAGATACAATCTAAACGGTCTCATTTCATGTTTCAACAAACTTTAATTAATCTGTGTCGGCATTATGTATCAAGTTTTGGAATTATGCACGCCCTAATAATTTTATGTTACCGAACTATTACATTTCCCATCAGAATGAGTCGACAGAAGTTTCTTAATAAGAAATTTCACTGATTCTTTAAAGAGACACGACAAATACATATTAGACATCGCAAAAGCAATTTTTTCACAAAAATTACATTCTTAGATAGATTTAAAATAATTAAGATATATAGATCAATTAATTATTGCTACGCATACAAATAACAAACAACCAGTAAAACCGTTATTTATTTCTACTAAATTTATGTGTTTTGGTTTAGGTCAATAATTAAGATTTGTATTATAAAAACAATTTGAAAATTTATAAATGTAAATCTATTTATAGATTATTTAATAATATTTTACATAAGTAGAATCCCTCAAAACTTTCAGGTAATAATTTAAATTGGATAGAAATAAGAAGCGATCTGGATAATTGGTGTACAGAACTATTTCGCAAGTAAGAGTTTCTGAACTTGGAGCAGAACTGATATTGGAGCGTTAGTTGATGTTATAAGAGCAGCTATTATAATATCAACTAAGGGTTTAATAATATTTAATAAAATAATACCTACGATGTTAGAAAAACATACCTAAACAGTTAAGACACATTATTTTATTACATCGGACAGGAGGAGTATAAAGTCAGTAATTACGAGCCATGTTGAAGAGCAGATACAACCTTAGTCGTTATTACTAATCATTGACTGTTATTATATGAAATTTTTAAAAGCCAAATGTTTTGAACATAAAAAATACAATTTCACAAAATTTAGACATTAAGGTTATTAATATTTTGAAAAAAGAAAATTAATTACTTCGGGAACAGTAAATATTTTATGCTTTTATCTCTGAGCTTATATGTGCAAAAGGACGTAATACAAAGGAATACTTAGAAGAAAACCCAATGGAAAGTTAGCAAATAATTCATAGCGAAATCTGTACTTTGTATTTCATCAAATAGTAGTAAAATGTAAAAATCTTTTTGCCCGTCGAATACTCTCATTTATTGCATAATGGATACCAACAAGTGACGGTACAAAATAATATAAATTTAATTTGCAGAGGATGTAGAGAGTAACATAACGTACACGTGGACCGGGCAACGCAGTTATACAAACGATGATTATATTATCATTGGTCCGGAAAGAATTGCGGTGAGAAATACGCGAATACCTACCTTTTTCTTGCAACCAGGTAAGGGAACTATTATCATTATTTTAAGGCTCAGTTTCTTATGTTTAATTAGCCAAAATTAAGCAATTTAATAAAATCGTATTAATTTATGTAAATTTAACTATAATCATCCTACGCTTGAAGCACTTCAGACTATGATATAATCATGAATAGACTGACTTGACAGAAGTTGGGTCGACATGATTATTATGGAATATATTCGGCCCTTAAAACGTAACTCTATACGTTATTATAGTACGTAAATACGTTTTATATTATAGTAATCCGCTTACTTGATTTAGTGAACGATAGATAACATAATAAATTAAAGTATTATAGAAGATCACTATAAGATATATTAGTAAAGAAATACTGAAAAAAACGCCAACATTTCTTTACCCGAGTCAACGCCGTAAACATTTGAAAATTAGTACATATAAAATCCTTAAATATATAGCGAAAGTAAAAAAGCTGAAACTGCGAAACCGTACTTAACTAAATCCGTACGACGGCCCATTGCCCATCATTTTTACTTAAAAATTACCCACACTAAATTAACGTTTAACGTCCTGAAGCTCGAGGTATACAAGTGGGAGGAGAAGCCTCAAATTATAAGAAGAGGTATAGATCCAAGTCCATAAGATCTTTTTCATGTAATTCTATTACAGTTATCATTCTCGGTAATAACTAATGCCTTTCATATAACACAAGTTAATCCTTATCATTTTATTCCATAGTACATAGTTACAATAAGCCGTGATAGCCTAGTGGTTAAAGACCTCGGCCTCCGAATTGGGGGTTGTGGGTACGAGTCCAGGCCCGCACCAATGACTTTTCTAGTTACGTGCGGTTTAAGAATTAAATATCACTGGCATTCCCAAGGAGGGTTAGCGACAGGCAGGCGGCCGGCTGGAAAAACCATTGCCAATAACCCTAGCTGTGTGTTTAGCACAGATGGAGACTAACACACTGCCCCAACCCCTAGAAATTAATTGGGAAAATGGGAAGGACATAGTAACAATCGAATCAATTGTAGAGACCATAAACCGATATTTATTGAAAAAACATTTCGACTATAATCCACAAGTTAATGATACAGCATAAGAAGAAGTCAATTAGAAAGAAAATGTCTGTAATCTTCTGGAACTTAAGCGCATGTGTTTGTACGTTGTTCTTTAAAATAAGGTTGGTCATAAAAATTTAAACTAATAGCAGCCGGGCTAAACTTGTATGAACATCTTTATTTCTTTAATTTACTGCTGACGTTCTTCAATTTGATACTTTTATTAAATCTAACTGGTTCTTGATATTTACTGAATTGTGAATGATACGAACATTTCTGTTTAAAGCTTATTATAAATGTTTAATATTAAATTCATGGAACCCGACCTTTCTTCAGATTTTCGATGTAATACTTATAAAATTTTGAATACCCAAAAATATTTTAAGTAGTATTATATATATTTGATGAATATATTTATCAACACATTTACCCTGAATTACGTTTATTTTTATTAATTTCAGGGGGTAGTGGATAACTATTTTAATGAAAATCTGTCAATTTGTCGGTTTTAATTGTATATTTATTTGTATTGTATATCTATATTACATTTCCTAAGGTATTTTCAAAACTTATCTAAAAAGACAAACTGGCGAAGTGCGATTAATACGCCTTTGAGATAAACATTTTAACCAAGTATTTAAACTTATATTTGAGACCTTTAATTTGGTTCGTTAACTTCATTACAGCGTAGTATCATATCCTTGAGTACATGTTTGTATGCTCAAAAGAACTATTATTTTTTTCTTTGAAAAAAGCTATAAATGTAACAATAATTTGTTATGGTTGGTTTATTGCAAAATTGGTGTTACTATAAAAAAAAAGTTGAAGCACAGGTTTTTTTTAATAATGTGTATTGCCTCCACGTGCTCTTATAACAGATTTTAATCAGTTCTACATTGATCTGATTAGATTTATTAAATGGTCTTGCGGTATATTGTTACATTCCTGTGAAATCGGTGTTTTTATTATTGCCTCTGTTTAGGTACGGGATTTCACGCATGTACAGCTTTTATAAACTGTCCCAATCATTTCCAACAGGATTTAGATCTGGACAGCGTGCTGTTACGTAGCCCAACCTCTTCGTAATATTGTCGACCTTTGCAGCGGCGTGGGGTTGGGCATAGTAGTAGTACAAGACGAACATTTTACAGTCGAAATTCCGTCTATTAATACCATGTGAGCTTACCAATATGTGCAAACCGCTTTCTCTACCGAATGATATTGATGAACACAAGTTCTGTTTCTCCAATCATTGAAATCGCTTCACAAACCGCCTCCAAAAGCAACATACTCCTCAATGCAACTTTGAGCATTCATCTCCTCATGTCGATG
Source organism: Parides photinus (assembly GCA_018247975.1). Taxonomy (NCBI): domain Eukaryota; kingdom Metazoa; phylum Arthropoda; class Insecta; order Lepidoptera; family Papilionidae; genus Parides; species Parides photinus. Next base: position 5,989 of record DWHU01001762.1, read on the forward strand.
ATAGACTGTTCTGTGACCGTCTGCAGTAATTCAAAATATTTTTTATCCATTATTTATGAATTTGGAGGCCAATAGCTCTTCAATTCAATTAGCAAGTTTACGAGCAAATCTCGAACAAGTTTTTCTGTGGCTTCCAGATAATTTGGACCATATAAATGAAGACCCATCTAAACCAGATTTTAATATGATGATAAATGAATCACTCGGAAGAGAAGAGTAGACAGAGTAGAAAAGCTTCTTAATATCAAGGAGATTGAAACATTCAAAAACATTGGGAGTGAAAATTACCATAATTTCTACCATAAAAAGCGTATTATTTATTCTGGAAGCTAAAGTTGTATAAATGATGCTCATAATGAAGAATATTCGATCCAACGTTCCGTTGATGGAATCTTGCGGAAACCACTAGAGAAAAGTAGAGGTTATGATAGAAGAGCTTATAGTATATTCACAATGTGTCGGGACCAACTGCGTATGCAAAACGAAATATTATGCTGGGAAATGTAAGGAGTGCTTTTGAAATGATAATTGATGAGAGGATGATTGTTCATATAAAAATTGGTACTAAACAGAGACACAGAGTATTGAAAAAAATGGTTGGTCAGTCACAAAAGCACAATTACGCGCTGAAGACTTGTGTAAAGTTTATTAAAATAAACAAAATATATTAAATTTGTGAAAATCTTGCCAAATTGGCATTTATAAGACAAATCATCAAAGGGATCATTCTACATTAAATAAAGTACTACAATATGTATGTAGAAAGTATAATACACAAGAATAGAAGACAACGATAAACAAAAATCTATATTTTACTAATAGTTAATTATCTATATTTTACTAATAGTTAATTACTAAAAAAATTGCATTTTTACATATCCGTTCAAAAGACGGACTTCAGTACAAAAGATATACAGTAAAAGCCTATAAATCAAGTGTTAAACTAGATTTCCCTACCAAACTACGCCTTTTCCATGCATCGTGAAAATTCTAAAAAGTAAAACCATTTACTTGACTGTGTTAAACGCGATAACTAAGGGTATTTAAAATCTCTGATAATTATAATTATCATAATTTTAGTGTATTTGTATCCATTTTATTCCTGATGTTTTCATGTTATAAATTTTCCGTTATGCTAATGTTCTACATGAAATACAAATTAAATCCGATGGGAATTAATGAATGAATGAATTCATCAATTACTCATGAATATATTTATTTATTCATTTAGAATCATCAACAGGGATTACTATACAAAACTATCACGTGGATTTTGAATTTCACATTCTATTTGTAATTATAAATGGTCGCAACTAATGGATGTTATACTTTGGTTAAATTATTTGTCATATAACTAAATTAAGACGCTTATTTGTTTGTGAGGTTTTTCTTACAGATGAGGCTAATAATGAAGTGAGGGTTATTCGCATTATAAGTAACAATGAAGTCGACCACTTCACTGACATTCTTGGATTCTAAAATGCCGGTATTTGAAATATTGCGAATTTCTTATATACCACTAATGATGCACAAAGCTTATGGACAGCCTGATGGTAATAAAAAATATTTAGACTCCTGTAGTACCATGGGCATCATAGGCGCGTTACAGACTCGAGACACCTTGATCAAGTCCTTCTTCTAGGGGCAAACTTCTATAGAAAGTTCAGTCCATATCTTTATGGTTCTTGGAACCAAATTTACAATACCGTCTCATACCTTTTCACATTCCACGTACGTAAGTTTTTATTTCCCGCAATCAAGCACAGTCACTAGCGACTTTGAGTCGTTTGAAGATAGTAACTAATCTCAAAAAACTTGCTATTTTTTCTCGCTCCGCCGTCGACAGACTACGCCGCAACGTCCCCATTTATCATTTCGGATCTGTCGCCGATAGTGAGAAACGGCTTATTAGAGTTGCCTAATCACCCTCAGCAGACTTCAGGTGCTCGGTCGTTTACGTACATTAATTTTGCCGAGGATAAAGAGAATTTAGAAATACGAAAGCGGATTTACTGCGCAATCTGTATTCGTTTATTTCGTTCGCTGTTTATTTATTAAATAGTTTTTCATTATTGTTGTTGAATAATAAATGACTAGTATTTAGTCGGACCATGTGAATAGTATATTCGATGGTTTGCTTTACCGTAATTGAATCACCCACGTAAGGCACAGATGAACAGATAGTGTTTGTCCGCGATGGACTCCTAAACTACTTAACCGAATTTTATCAAATTATCACACCGCGTGCAGTTTGATCCAACTTAGAGATAGGATAATTTATATCTCAATTTATAGTAAATTATTAATATTTAATGAATTATCGGTTTCTTTTATATGAAGTATTATTGGTGGTTATTCCAGTTGGAGCTATTTCTGACACTTATCAACAATGAAGAGACTAATAGCAAACGATTAGACAGTCGTTGATTTACTGCCTAGTCACAATGGCGTTATACTCTTGTAATTAAGCAGTAATTTCCTTGCTTTTCTTGCATATCATGATAATTACCTTCGTTGTATCAATATATTTTTGAATTGCCATAGATTTTATGTATATATGATTTTATGTATTCTCTCATTGTCATTTACTTAACACCACATATATTCAACTTTAAGCATTACTTGTAAATTTGATAATAATATTAAAACGTATTGTTGATTACTTTTGTCATCAATCAGATGAGAAATATTAACAGCGTTCATTTATCACCGTATGTTTATGGACACGGACGTCCTCAGATTTGATTTTTAAATTGAATTTTTAATATAATCTTTTGTTTTTGCTTTGTGTACTGTCTATGAGCAGCAACAAATTATATAATTACTTTGTGAGACCATGGGGGTATAAATAAATCTATTAATATCTATTCATAAAAGTACTTAATCACGTCCTGCCAAATTAGTGCAGTGTTATTGGTAATATCCTTGTTTGTTCAGACATTTAATCAGAGTTCTTTTTGTTCTCTCCTGACTAAAGTTCAAATTAAGCAAATCAATACATTACTTATATTCGCGACATTGAATGCCGAAGCCTATACACGTACCTACGTAATATGTAAGAATAATTCGAAATCGTGCAAACATGTCGTAATTACAAGGATTTCTCTGATATTGTATTTAAACAAAGGCAGTTGTGCGACTATGTTCGTTAACCGACTAATTAAACATGTATATAGTTACATCTATTGTGTCGACTGGTAAATTAAGAGAATTAATTTTATACAATTACGTATTAGGGTTTGAATCCATTTGGGTAGATCATAAAGTTCAACGAACGTAAATATAACTTTTAAAATAAAAACGGCACGATGGACCTGATAGACTAAATTGAATATGATTGTTACAAAAACTTGGAAACTAATCGAAATAACGAATCCACACATACAGCTGTCGAAGTGAACGTTATTAAAATTGCTGATGAATAAATATCAAATACTTATGTATATATATACACACAGAAAGGTGTTTTTGAACACCGACGGATTATATTAAACGCATTTCTACCATCTGATGTATAGACAAAATACTGTTTTAAAAACATTCATTATAATGCTAACAGTGTAGGTTTGGAAAAGCCTGACGTCTTCCACGTTTCTAACTACGTATAAAGAAAGACTAAGGGAATTGTAAATAGGCTACTTTTATACTTAGGCGTATTATTCAAAAGCATCGTTGCTTATGATTAGGTGGAGTCGTAGTCGACAACATTATAATGTATAACTATGGCTAATGTTAATATTATATTTGTGTAATAAATATATACAGACTAGGAAAATATTTTTTCGTTGTTGCGACTAGTACGGACATATTCATTATTATTAAGTATTTAAAACTAGTGAAATATTAATATATAACAAAGTATTAATTAATCAAGATTGCCGGGCTTTAAAATAAAACCGAAGTAAGTAAGAAGACTGTAGGTCGTTTACAGGTATACAATATTTTTTTACCTTTGAAACTAATAAATCTAACAGTATATGAACGGCTAAAAGCTGGAAGTGGTAAGAGCTTGATACAATTGAAATAGAAGGGTTTACACCTCCCTAAGCCGAAGCATCCATAGAAATACAATAATGCAATAAAATGACTTCGCTAGAAAAACTGAAATCGAAAAAGTTTATGCTTAATTCAATGTTTAAACGATTGTTGAATTAATGGATGATTGCGCGTATTACTACATCGGAGCTTTTGATAGTATATCTATAGAATAGATGTTTTGCTAATAAACAGTTGTCTGTAGACGCTTTTTTTCGATTTAAATAAAACGTATAGGCTGTCAAACTTACGCTAAGATTCAAAAAGTAAAAATGTAGTCTATTTTTATAGCCTTCACAGCGCGAAACATTTGATGTTTTTATAATAGAGCAGATTGACATAGAGGGTCTTCTACAAAAGAGACCGTCTAGGTGTGCAAAGCGGTTACCATTAAATTAACCTACTCGTGTTGTATTTGTTGAAAATTTATGTAAAGAATAGTAACATGTGTTAAAAGAACTACGTATATTGTTCGAGACATACTTAGCTTACCCTTGTACGTGTACCTTATTGAGGTCACCTCACTTCTTTTATAGGCTGGACATAACAATGAAGTCCTCTATTAATTAGAACACATCACAAAAAGTGTACAGACGTCAAATAACGAACGTTGTGTTGAATTCTGTAGTTTGTACGTTAGATTTGGACCTCTTGTTTTGTATAATAATGTTTGAGTAGAAATAACAACAGATGATAAATTTGTGCAAGCGCTGCTCCACACATTAGTACCTGTTTCTACCATCAAAGAACAGTATTTAAAAATTATTACTTCCGTTGTTGTGAAATAACTCTGTCGACAAGTGAATTGCGTTTCTGTGCAGACGAATTCTAAGCAACATAAAATGAAAACACGTCGATCGTGTCATTCAGGAACGAGAGAAATTTGCCTATTGAAATTTTTCAGAGGACATAAATCGCGGAGTTATGATAAACGTTCACTCGACAAATTCCAATTGAATTTAATGAAGCAAAAAACATGCAAAATTTAAAAATAATAACAATGAATGTTTAGTTAACACTAATTAATTTTACGTTTCTGTACTTATTGTAAATAATTTTTCTTTTTTCAGATAATGAAGATGCCAGAATGATTGAACAAGTACTGCAAGCAAAACAATCTATATTGGATCATCTATCAAATGAAGTTGTAGTAGCTTTAATGCATGCTATTGTTGATAACTTCAGATCATTTGCAAGCAGAGTACCAGTAAAAAGCTTTTATAAATATGATTAAACCAGTAACTTACATTCACGTTTTTTATTTTTGTTGAATGATGATTTTTTAATAAGAATTCAATACACCCTACTATGTACATAGTACATAATTTTTTTCTTTTGAAAACATGTGGGATATGATTTACATAACATCTAAATATCCTATATGAAAAAGGCTGGAATTTAATAAAACATTTTGATGAAGACACATTTATTCAGGCCATGTAGCTCCCATAATCATT